>JAWQFJ010005295.1:0-22126 GCA_034096865.1 Theodoxus fluviatilis
GACGGCTCAACCTCAGACCCCTTTCCAATCAGAAGCGGCGTGAAACAGGGCTGTGTGCTCGCTCCTACCCTCTTCGGCATCTTCTTCTCCTTGCTACTGTCCTATGCCTTCAGACAGTCTGAGGATGGTGTGTACATCCATACCAGAAGTGATGGAGGTCTCTTCAACCTAGCCCGCCTCCGTGCAAAGACCAAAGTGCAAAGGGTCCTGATCAGAGAGCTGTTGTTTGCTGATGATGCTGCCCTGACTGCGCACACAGAGGAGGCGCTGCAGCGTCTCATCAACTGCTTTGCCCAGGCATGCAAAGAATTCGCTCTGACCATCAGCATCAAGAAGACTGAAATCATGGGTCAGGATGTCAGTACCGCTCCCAGCATCTCCATCGGCGATCACACCCTTATGGTGGTGGAGGAGTTTACATACCTGGGCTCCACCATCTCAAGCAACTTGTCTCTGGACGCCGAACTAAGCAAGCGCATTGGCAAAGCCGCAACATCACTGGCCCGCCTCGGAAAGCGTGTCTGGGACAACTCCATGCTGACGACAAACACCAAGATGAAAGTCTACCAGGCCTGTGTTCTCAGCACGCTCCTTTACGGAAGCGAAGCGTGGACCCTGTATTCCCGCCAAGAACGCCGGCTCAACACCTTTCACATGCGTTGCCTCAGAAGGATCCTGGGCATCAGCTGGCATGACCGCATCCCCAACAAGGACGTACTGGCGCAAGCAGGTATTCCCAGCATGTTCGCCATGCTCAGCCAGAGACGACTTAGATGGCTGGGTCACGTCAGCAGGATGGATGACGGCCGAATACCCAAAGATGTGCTGTACTGCGAGCTCGCCACGGGATCCAGACCTGCAGGAAGACCTCTCCTCCGCTACAAGGACGTTTGTAAACGTGATATGACGGCGGGAGGCATCAACCCAGCAGACTGGGAAACGGTGGCCGCTGACCGCAACAGCTGGAGACACGCCGTCAAGACTGGCATCCAGGCCAGCGAGAGGAGGAGACGGGAGCAGTGGGAGGAGAGGAGAGAACGCAGACGACAGAGGATAGCGTCGGCATCCACAGAGCCGCGCCAAGACTTCACTTGCGACAAGTGCAACAGAGCATGCGGCTCAAGGATCGGGCTCTACAGCCACAGAGTACGCTGCCTCTCAACCCCGGACTGACCAAACCTGGCGCACACCCCATAGTCTCACGAGACTGACGGATGCCAACAACAATGTATGTATGTATGTATGTATGTATGTATGTATGTATGTATGTATGTATGTATGTATGTATGTATGTATGTATGTATGTATGTATGTATGTATGTATGTATGTATGTATGTATGTATGTATGTATGTATGTATGTATGTATGTATGTATGTATGTATGTATGTATGTATGTATGTATGTATGTGTGTGTGTGTGTGTGTGTGTGTGTGTGTGTGTGTGTGTGTGTATGTATGTATGTATGTATGTATGTATGTATTGTGATGAATGAAGATATTTTACTTGTGAGTTAGTTAAATGAATAGTTTATGAGCCAGCCAGTTCTCAAATCTAGCCTTTAGATAAACCAGCCAGCAGTTAAGAAATTGTGCTAGGGTGGGAAGATTTGAAAAGGACAAAGGAGAGTGGACGTTCTACTGCATATAGCCTGTGCCAAAAATAGAACTGGTCAGTGGGGGAAACAAAGGACCCAGTCTCGTGACGCCGACCTCGTGATGCAGATCGCGTGGTCAAGAACTGGTGACACGAGTAGACAAAAGAATTCATGTCGTATAAACAAGGTCTCGTGACCCAAAATCTCGTGACCAAGGCAAGATGGCGTCTGGAGAGCGATTGGCCAGTGAGTGACACACCCCTCAGCTATAAATTGGCCACTGCCTCCAACATCGCCCTCTTCTCACCGACACCCCTCGCCGCACCTGACCGTGCGACGGGAAGCGCCGGAGGTCAACCAGATGGGACGGAATGCGACTCCACCGCCTGAAAGAGAGAGCATCAGGCAGCCATGCTTGATTAGGCCTGACCGCGTCCTGACCGACGCCTGACCCCCTTCCAAGCCTCAACGCGAACCCGACCCCACGCAAATCCACATGACGATGCAACTGCCCACGCCACGCCTGATCTACCCCGACATGTAACTTGGAGGGGAGACGATTGATGGAACCCTCCCTTCCACCAGTACCCCGCTCCAACGAGTCCTGACCAGACTATAAATCACCCAACCCTATTGCCCCACCGTTCTTCACCCTATAAGAAAGACACTACGTTCAACGGCGATCAGCTAAAACTGACGCAATCAGATAAGTGTTATTACTTACAGGCTGGCTGGCTAAAACCTTATATTTTGATGCATTGAATTAGTTATAGTAAGAATTACCATTTCATCTGTATTATTAAAGTCATCTTTAAAGTCAAATCCACACTTTCTTCTCTGTGCTGTCTCGTTTACCCTTGATTGCATGGAATGAAAGAGAATGTTATAGAACGGCAAGAAAAACCCCTAGACAGATCTCTCTTGAATGAGAGATGAAGAGCCCTGTTCATAACAATTGAGAGCTCAGTCCGAGATTTGAATCATTGGAAAACATTTGTAACAGTTGAGATTCTCATCAGAGATTTGAATCAATCATCACATCTATTGTAATAGAAATTTGAGCTTTGATAAATTGTTTCTCTAGAATATTAACCTATTGGAAAAGAGTGAGCGAGCTGTGTTTTTCTGAACGAAAGATTGTGTTGTCAACCTTGTTACTTTGACTTGCTTTACCTGTGAAAGGAACTCATGCATTTTATTGTGTACTGATCAGACTGACAATCGACGTGACATTTTTGCTTAGGTGATGACAGTTAAGAATTAGAGCTTTGGACAACCTTAGCTAAGTTCGAAGATAAATCATGGATACAGTTACAAATTTCATCACAAATTTAGATGTACAAATACTAAGCAAAGCCACAAAGAAAGAGTTGTTGCAGGTTGCTGAGCATTTTGAAATCCTTATCCAAAGAAGGTCAGAGGGTTGATATCATCAGAGCACAATTGATAGAGGGTCTTAGAAACAAGGAAATTCTTGTAGATTCAGGGAAGGAGGCAGAACTTGATTTAAATATGGCAAATATTAATCAAGCAGAGGAACAAGAAGATCAAAATTCTGGTCGTTCGACACCGGGGAATAGAAATGGAATGGCAAGCATGCCAGACCCATTAGAACTTAGGAAGCTTGAGATGCAGCATGAGATAGCACTAAAGCAACATGAGATGGAAATGAAACAGCAGGAAATAGCACTGAGACAGATGGAGCTGGAGATGCAGAAAGTGGAGATGCAGAAAGAACTCAAGCTTAGAGAACTAGAACTACAATCCAGAGATAGGAGAGAATCCAGTGGTGGTAGCAGCAGTGAGTCGGTCACCGTGAAGGTGGACAGAGTTCCAGCATTTGATGAGGCAAATCTGGAAAGCTATTTTGAGTACTTTGAGAAGACTGCTACCACCTGGAACTGGCCCAGGGAAAAGTGGACAGCACTCCTACAGTCCGTGCTAGTAGGAAAAGCACGCGACGTTTTTGTTTCATTACCTACAGTAGACAGTAAGAACTATGGGATAGTGAAGGAAGCCATCTTGAGGGAATACCAACTCGTTCTGGAAAGCTATAGAAAGAAATTCCGTAGCCTGCAGAAAGCAGAGAGAAAAACTTTCAGGGAGTTCGCGCACGACCTGAGAACCACGTTTGACAGGTGGTTACGGGCAGAAGAGGTAGGAAATAGCTATGAGAAGCTCAGGGAGACCATACTCATGGAGGCGTTTCATGAGAGGGTGACTGACGATCTCAGGATGCATCTGTCAGATCGCAGGGTAGAAACCCTGGATCAGGCCGCTACGGTATGCGACACATACGCGGCAGTACACTGCCAGGTAGGGAATACAGGGAGAGGGAATTCTAAAGCACAAGGGAAGTTTGGAAGTGGGAAACCTCCCCAGAGGGCTTATGACAATACTAGATATGGAAGTCAGGGTCGAGGGAACCATGCGGGGCATAGGAACCAAGGTGGAGAGAAAAGGGAAGGGACAGACCTTTCCAAGATCCAGTGCTACCAATGTAAGGAGTTTGGCCACTTCGCCAGGAATTGCCGTCTTAACCAACGAACGTCTCAGTCTATGTTTGTGTATTGCGTATTCAGGGAGCAGCCCGAAACGCAGTGGCTAGGCAGGGAGGGTGTGAAACCCACAAAAGGAGGCGAATCTCGCCCTAACACCGGTCAGGGACCGAAAGGGGAATTCGATCCTTACATCAGTCAGGGACTGATAGGACTACCCGGCGGAATGAAGCAACGTGTCCGTCTGCTTAGGGATACCGGCGCTAATGTGACAATAGTGCGCGGTGATGTACTGCCATTCAATAACCGAGAGACAGACAGGAGGACTAGGTTATCAGGAATCATTCCTGGAGTAGGGAAATACATTCCCATCCATCAGATAGAGATAGAGAGTGATCTAGTCTCGGGAACTGTAGAAGTAGCAGTTCTAGATAGGATGAAAGGCTGTGAAAGCTATGATGTCATTTTGGGTAATGATTTAGTGCAACCTGCCAGGCAGGTCAAGCTAACCCTAACTTCACCCCCAGCGGTGACAGCAAGTAGGGAGAAGGAGACAGGTTTCTCAGCATGTGAGGTGACGTGTGCGCATAGAAGCTGCCGTGGGCGAGTGGTTAAGACGATGGTCTATGAATCGGAAAGGGAGATAGATATCTCGGAGACCTTCCTAGGAGAGAATTCAGAGACAGTAGTCCGAGGAGAGAAATCAGACATAGAAGTCAAAGACAGAAGTCAGGGACAAAAATCAAAGACAGGAGTCAGAGACAGGAGTCAGACAGAGAAATCTGGGACAGGAGTCAGCGACAGGAGTCGAAAGGTAGAGTCAGAGATAGGACAGGACAGGGAAGTACCTAGCCGGGGATCAGAGAGGAGTGTAGAGGCGGATGCCAGTACAGGCACCCCAGTGGAGGTAGACTCCAGCAAAGGAGACATCCTATTAGAGGAACAAAAGGGAGATGGCGAACTCAAGCCCCTGTTTGAGCAAGTCCTCCCCGAGGTAGAAGTGAAAGTGGAGAAAGGAGACCGAGAAGAAACGTTAGTGGGAGTGGAGAGAGAAAACAAGGCAAGCCTGAGAGGGCGTCTGTGTTTGTCCGCTCCTACTGATAGTGGTGTGAATGTCATGATGAGTGACAGAGATGAAGGAAGCGGTGAGGGTGACTGCGCTCTGATGAAGCATGAGAAGTACAAGAGAAATGTACGGAGTGAATGCCATTTGGTGTTAGATGTCCTATGTAGGAACGGGCCAGAGACTGGCGTAGGAGGAGTTTGTTTCTTAGAGCTTACCCAGGGAGATCAGTGCGAGGAAAGAGCATGTAAGGGTAAACAGAAGCAAACAGAGGCCAGTCAAGCAAGCTGTGAGAGGTGTGTATGTTGCCCCATGGTGACAGTGGAAGGAGAAGACGTGTGTGTGAAAGAAGAGGAGGAGAGGACAGTTGAAGGAATGATGAGTGTAATACAGACCCATGTGGCCATGGAGGACTGCAAGATGGATGTGAAGCCTTAGTCTTGTGCAGAGACAAGTATGGAATCTCTGAGAGAAGCGAAACAGAGAGTGAGAGAATGGAGGGAATGGAAGAAAAGGAAAAAGAAAAAAAGTTTGAACTCGGAGGGATGGTCGAATGGGAATGAGAAAATGGATATGTCTGTCTGACTAGACCTATAGTTCACTAGCTGACGACTATGACCAGAGACATGTGTAACCTTTCACGGGTAAAAGCAAACATGTGTCTATCCTCCTGTGTTTCCTCCTTTTTCCCCCTTTCGTCTTTGCATGCAACTGTATTGATGTATTCACAACGGATAGTGATTAGAAAATGTGTAACTGTCAGAGAAGGTTATAACTTTACATGAAGTAGACAAATGATGCGTTGTGCAGTCATTTACCCCTCCATCGTGAATTCCAAATCCCCTGGAATTCACGACTTTTAGGGGTGGAGATGTGATGAATGAAGATATTTTACTTGTGAGTTAGTTAAATGAATAGTTTATGAGCCAGCCAGTTCTCAAATCTAGCCTTTAGATAAACCAGCCAGCAGTTAAGAAATTGTGCTAGGGTGGGAAGATTTGAAAAGGACAAAGGAGAGTGGACGTTCTACTGCGTATAGCCTGTGCCAAAAATAGAACTGGTCAGTGGGGGAAACAAAGGACCCACGTCTCGTGACGCCGACCTCGTGATGCAGATCGCGTGGTCAAGAACTGGTGACACGAGTAGACAAAAGAATTCATGTCGTAAACAAGGTCTCGTGACCCAAAATCTCGTGACCAAGGCAAGATGGCGTCTGGAGAGCGATTGGCCAGTGAGTGACACACCCCTCAGCTATAAATTGGCCACTGCCTCCAACATTGCCCTCTTCTCACCGACACCCCTCGCCGCACCTGACCGTGCGACGGGAAGCGCCGAAGGTCAACCAGATGGGATGGAATGCGACTCCACCACCTAAAAGAGAGAGCATCAAGCAGCCATGCTTGATTAGGCCTGACCGCGTCCTGACCGACGCCTGACCCCCTTCCAAGCTTCAACGCGAACCCGACCCCACGCAAATCGACATGACAATGCAACTGCCCACGCCACGCCTGATCTAACCCGACGTTCAACTTGGAGGGGAGACGATTGATGGAACCCTCCCTTCCACCAGTACCCCGCTCCAACGAGTCCTGACCAGACTATAAATCACCCAACCCTATTGCCCCACCGTTCTTCACCCTATAAGAAAGACACTACGTTCAACGGCGATCAGCTAAAACTGATGCAATCAGATAAGTGTTATTACTTACAGGCTGGCTGGCTAAAACCTTATATTTTGATGCATTGAATTAGTTATAGTAAGAATTACCATTTCATCTGTATTATTAAAGTCATCTTTAAAGTCAAATCCACACTTTCTTCTCTGTGCTGTCTCGTTTACCCTTGATTGCATGAAATGAAAGAGAATGTTATAGAACGGCAAGAAAAACCCCTAGACAGATCTCTCTTGAATGAGAGATGAAGAGCCCCGTTCATAACAGTATGTATGTATGTATGTATGTATGTATGTATGTATGTATGTATGTTGGAGAGGACTGACCTGTACACGTAGATGGAACAGGGGCGTATCACCGACCATGGCGACATCCTGTACTCAACACAAATAAAGGGAACCTTCTATGTAAGTTATAGAGCGCCTGAATTCAGTACTTCTGCCGCTCTTCGGCGCTTTACACAACAGCATATTGTCGTTTCAGTCTTGGAACAGGAAGGTCTTTAGGCCTCTTTTGAAGCTGGACAGAGATGGGGCAGCTCTGAGTGGTTCTGGGAGAGAGTTTCACAGCCTCAAGGCGGTAGCAACAAAAACTCTGTCTCCTCATTTTTTGGACTTCACTTGGGCACATCTGAGGAGAACACTATGGGCCGATCTGAGATCGCGGGCTGGTTTATACAGATTGACCAGGCCACATAGGTACGATGGCATATTTTCCTCTTTGAGACACTTGTAGACGAGTGTGCAGATCTTGAAGACAACGCACTTGTGGACAGGTAGCCAGTGCAGATCTTTGAGTACTGGGCCGATGTGTTCCGTCTTCTGCACTCTTTTCACTATTCTGGTGGCACAGTTCTGTATGCGTTGAAGCTTGCATAGTGTCTTTTTGGGGAGGCCCTGTAGTACAGAATTGTAGTAATCCAATCTGCCAATAATCAGTGCATGAACCACTTTCTTTGTGGCTTCCTCTGATAAAAACTTTCGAATTTGGCCCACTCTATGGAGGGGATAGATGCAGGGCCGGCAGACTGAATAATAATAATAATAATAATGTGTGGATTTATAAAGCGCCTTACCAATGAGTTAAGACATGTTCAAGGCGCATACATACACAACCATTACAATATACAATAACAGTCAATCACCTCAAGCACAACTTAATAAACTTAATAACATAAGTGTCAGACATTCACTTCAGACATTCGATAAACTGATGTACAGCGTCACCGTTAAACCATGAAACTGGGGAGAGGGGGAGGAGGGACAGGAGGGGGGTAGAGGGCTTAGGCAAGCTAGTACAAAGAGAACAGTGAGGGGAGGACGATGAAGAAACTTAGACAGGATCAGGGAAAGATTTCAAGAAAAGGTGAGTTTTAAGAGCAGAGCGAAAGGTCGAGGGAGAAGTAGAGTGACGAACAGAGGCGGGGAGGTCAATTAAGATAGAGGGAGCCTGATAAAAGAAAGAGCGTTCACCAAATTTTGTTTTAACTGGAGGGTCCTCCGGGAACCTAAGGATTCTTGTGTCTGCGGAAGAGCGTAGCTGTCTAGCGGGTGTGTAGGTGCACAGGGATTTAGAGAGATATTGAGGAAGGGATTCAGCGAAGTAATAGTAGCAAAGACAGGCAATCTTGTATTGGACTCTAGCACTAATGGGCAACCAGTGGAGAAAGCGGAAGAGAGGAGTGAGATGATCAGACTTTTTTGACTTACAGATGAGTCGAGCTGCAGCATCTTGCACTCTTTGAAGTTTATCAGTGAGATATGCGGGACAGCCAGCAAGAAGGCCATTGCAATAATCCAGGCGACTGAGAATAAGAGCACAGACTAGGATAGTAGTAGCTTGAGTAGTGAGAAGGTGACTGATTGCGCTTATCTGTCTGAGTTGTTTGTATGCGGATTTGCAAGTATTTTGGACAAAGTCGGAAAGAGAGAGATGAGAGTCGAGGGTGACACCAAGGTTTTTGACTGATGGAACAAAGGCGACGTCAGCGTCTCCAACTCTGACAGAAGACGGGAGGGATGGAGGCGTCACTAGTCTCTGAGACTTGACAAGAAAGCATTCGGTTTTGGAATCGTTCAGCTGGAGTTTGTTGTGTGACATCCATGACTTAACATCAGAAAGACAGGTCTGTAGAGTGTCTAACGTGGGTTGGAATTGATCTAAGGTGGTGTCTTTGTAGAGCTGACTGTCATCTGCAAATGCATGCTGATTAATTGAATGCTGAGCAACTATGTCAACCAGAGGTTGTATGTACAGAACGAACAAAACTGGACCCAGAACTGAGCCCTGGGGAACATCAAGCAGGACAGGAGAAGAAGCTGAGTAATGATTGTTGATAGAAACCGTTTGAAATCTGTCAGTGAGATAAGAATGAAACCAGGCAAGGGCAGAGTGTGAAATTTCAAAAGCGTTTCGCAGGCATGAGAGGAGAGTGTTGTGGTCTATTGTGTCGAAAGCCGCTGACAAGTCTAAGAGGGTGAGAATGCTTTCCCTAATCTAAAGAAGAGTAAAGATCGCCGAGGATTTTGAGTAAGGCAGTTTCTGTGCTATGGTGGCTACGATAGGCTGACTGCAGGGGTGCCATGAAGTGACATGGTCGGTGAGCTCTAGCTTTCTATTAAAGACAACACCAAGGTTACGGGACGATTCCGAGGGCGTGATGACGGCGTCACCCAATCTGACTTGGACAGGTGTCATTTGAACCAGCATATGGTGGGAACCGATAATAATGACCTCAGTCTTGTCTTCATTGAGCTTCAAGAAATTGTTTTTCATCCTAAGTTTTACCTCCCGCAGGCAACTTTCCAGTCGCAGTACATCACCGGAGGCTTTCCCAGGTTCTGTAGAGATGTAGACCTGGGTGTCATCGGCATATATATAAGCAGGTATTCCATGTTTCTTGAATATATTGTTCAGAGGGCGCATGTAGATGGAAAACCGCAGTGGTCCAAGAACTGAGCCTTGGGGAACTCCATAGATCAGTTTTGACGGAGAAGTACGACGTCCAACTCTTACTGATTGTGATTGATCATGCAGATAAGAGTTTATTCATTTCAGGGTTACCTCTTTTAGTCCCAATTTTTGCTGCAGTCTATTCAGGAGGATGGTGTGGTCTATGGTGTCAAACGCGGCAGAGAGGTCCAACAAAAGCAGAACCCCAACCTTCTGTGAGTCTATGGCTCTCAAGATGTCGTTCTAGATGTTTAAAATGGCTGTTTCAGTGCTGTGATGTTGTCTAAATGCTGACTGATGATCATCGAAAAGATGGTTTTGTTGCATGTGCCTGATGATCCGGGCTGCAACTCGAACCTCTCTAGAACCTTTGACAGAAATGAAAGATTAGAGACTGGTCTGTAGTTTTTTAACTCATTTTTGTCAATGGAGGGCTTTTTGAACAATGGTGTTACTAAAGCCTTTTTGAACTTTGATGGTATTATGCCTGATTCAAGTGATTCATTTACGATACTAACAACGATGGGAGGAGAGATGGAAGCAACTGCTGAAGGAGCCAAGTTGGTACTGGATCCAGGGGGCAAGATGTCTTAGGAGTTTACAAAAATTGTCCGTTATCTCCCTGTCTGTTGCTGGTTCGAACTTAGAGATACATTCCACTGCAGGTATCTCGTCTACATGATGATCGATAGTTGCTGTCTCCTCACTTGAAATGCTCCTTCTGATGTCACATATTTTCCTCTCGAAATATTCAGCAAAGTTCTGAGCTATATCTTCCTCTTTAGGGAAATTTGGCAGTTTCGACCGGGATTTGATCGAAATAAGGGAGTCTACAATGGAATAAAATTTTCTTGGATCATGACTGCTTTCTGCTAGCAAAGATGAATAGTGAGAGACTTTTGCACGTCTTATGGCAGTATTGGTAGCACAGCGTGTTTGATGATAGATTTGCTTGTGAATTTCTAGCTTTGTTTTCCTCCACTGTTTTTCTGCTTGTCTGCGCTGACGCTTGCATTTGCGGATTTCACTTGTATACCATGTAGTATTAGGTCGTATTGTCACAGATCTTGTTTGTGCTGGAGCATGTTTATCAACTAAATCTTGGAGAAGAGAATTATAGCACTCAACCATACACTCAACATCATCTGCATTGTTGACTATGTCGCAGAAATTTGATTCATCAATCTCTCGCAAGTTCTTCAATAGCCACTGATCTATAATTACGAAAACACATTTCTTTTCGTTGTGGTGGAGGTGTAGTACAGTCTAGTGTGCAGAAAACACTGTGGTGGTCGGACAATCCATGGTCCTCAATATCAGTCCTCTTCACCAGCCATTTTTCATTTTCCCTCAGAAAGATCAGGTCAAGAGTGTGCCCTCCAGCGTGTGTAGCACCGCGCACGATCTGTTCTAAATTTAATGATCCTGTGATATTCAAAAACGCTCTTGACTGTTTGGGATCATCAACATGAATATTGAAGCCTCCTAGGATAAGGAGATGGCCAGATGACATATACCATGATTCAAGGCAGGAGGAAAACTCATCGTAGAATTCTTTTAGTCCAGGCTTCCCACCAGTGGAAAGAGGAGGACGGTACACAGCAATGTGTCTTAATAGTCTGTTTCCAACAGCTAGTAGAAGTTCAAGATTATTAAACGATGTAGAAGTCACTGGTTGAACAGACACCAGTGAAACAGATTTTTTTATGCAAGATGGCAAGGCCTCCGCCTCTCCGGGTTGTCCTTGACCATAAATGAATGGTATAATTATCAGGTACGAGCTGTTTAAGCACAGGGGTGTCATCAGCCTGAAGCCATGTCTCAGTCAGCACACACACACACACACACACACACACACACACACACACACACACACACACACACACGCATTTATATATATATATATATATATATATATATATATATATATATATATATATATATATATATAATAGTTTATTCATACGCACATACCTTCCCTTGACAGGCAAGCTCGTGGCGTTTACCATCCAAAGAATCAACACTCATACAACCAATCAACACCACATTCCTACAAAAACTCACACACTACACATATAAACAAAAAACAAAAACTAAGATCCAATAGAACAAATAGAACAAACTATACAATATACACAGCACTTGCAGGCCAGGTCAAGTAAGGCAAAGCAGCTCAGCGGGAAAGGCGGATCGGAAGAGGTGGGTCTTTAGAGCACTTTTGAACTGGGGCAGAGTGTCAGAGTGACGGACTGAGAGAGGGAGACTATTCCAAGTTACAGGTCCAATATAGGAGAAGGCGCACTGTCCTTGAGTTTTCTTATTACGGCGGGGACCTTAAGCATTCTAGAGTCAGCAGCTGAGCGTAGAGATCTGGAGGGCGTGTAGACTGCAAGAATTTCTGTAAGAGCGTGTGGTGCGGTGTTGTCGATGGCTTTGAAGCACAAAGTAGCAAATTTATAATATATCTTCTGAGAGATGGGGAGCCAGTGAAGTGCATGTAGGAGTGATGTAGGAGATATGGCTACGCTTGGGACATCGAAAATCTAGCCTAGCAGCACAATTCTGAACTTTCTGGAGTTTGTTAAGCAGAGTGTCGGGGATGCCAGCGAGAAGAGAGTTTCCATAGTCGAGACGATACAGAACAAGTGATGTGATGAGCGTTTTGGTGGCCTGCTGAGAAGATAATGACGAGTATATAGTCACACAAGACATCTGCTTTGTTCTTAGCTGACCTACAGTTCAGTAGATACACATTGAAGGTAGATAGCTTAGTTTTGTCAAGCACAACAGAAGAATCAACTAAAGTAACAAGATTTTCAGGGTTTACTTTCCTGGTATTTCTCTGGTGCTTGTGCCGCGTAGTATGTACTTTGATGGGGCGTTGTACTTTTCTTCCAGCCCTCCTTCCCCTTGTTATCCTTCTGGTAATTCCCAGTGAATGGAGTCGATTCCTGAGATGTTGTTTCAACTTGACCTCATCAATTTTTCTCAACAGCAGTAGTTGTTCTCTAGAATAGGCAGTTCTATCACTCGAATCTGCAATGGTCACTCCACCATGAGTTGTAGATGAGCCCAATGTCACACAGGAGGTGAGCTGTAACTCAACCGTGCCATATGCATCTTGCAAGATGGCAACATATATCTAATCTACTCCAATTGTCCTTCTTGTAGATCTTAGACAATCCGATGTGATCTTCTTCAGCTATAGCTCTTTCTCCATAGCAAGATTGGTCTATATCCAAATCCAATGAATTATAAGATTTCAGGATTTTCCACAGAGAAATTTCATTCAGCCAGCCACTAGGCGCTGAACACTACTCATCATGACTCAAAATGATGGGCTAGCAAAGCAAGCAGACGGAGAGAGAGAGAGAGAGAGAGAGAGAGAGAGAGAGAGAGACTTTGACTTTTATTGTTTTAGGGTGACCGCCGTTTACAATAATGAGATCACAAACACAAATGTATGTGATGGGCAGTTAACAGCAGGATTATCATTATATGTCAACTGAAAGTTTTTTCTCCCGGAGTTTCAAAGCATAATGGACATACATAGCCACATCTCTTGTTTATCTCTCACACAATATTTCGATTAACTGTGCACCTATATAGAATGTTCCTGTGTGCAGATATTGTCCAAGGTATTTGTTTCTGAGGTCTAGTAAAAAGTACATCTTAACAATATATGGTCTTCGTTTTCATTATCGGTGCAAAAAGGCACTTCTTGTCCTCCCTTTTCTGATCATAGCGATGTCTGTTATTTTTCAGATCGGTAATACCATATCTGAACCTTACAAACGAATCTCGGAATTATTTAATCGTAATGCTATTAATGTATTCTTCCTGTCCAAAGGTGGATTTGAAGGAAGAGTACCAACAGTATCTCTCACTGGTTGCGTTATTAGTTTGCCATTCTTGGATGTTGCAATCCCTAAGCCTTAATTTAAATGCTCTGAGAAAACCTTTTTCGTTACTTACACCACCAGTAAACCACACATTGACAAACCCAAATTTGGACATGCAGTTTTCTATGTTAGTTGTCTAGTTTTTAGTGTTGGGTAGAGACGACTTAAGAAGCGTAAAGTATGCTTGCTTTGGTAGTCTAGTGTTCGGCATTTTACATACTTTAAACAATATTTCACAGACCTCGTGCACCCCGAGATGGACAGTGGATGACGACCTAGATCGCCGTACACCATGTGGTTAGGAGTTCAGCTGTCAAGACTTAGGATTTTCTTACATGCGAAACTATGACCTTTTTCATCAATATCAGTGTTACTCATGCCCCATAATTCTAAACCATAGAGCAAAGGTGATTGCACCTGAGAATCAAACATTTTAAAGAATACAGATGTACGAAGGTTGTGTAAACGCCACATGGTCTTCAGTATCTGAACAACTCTCTGTTTCCCCTTGGTAGCTAGGGCAGTCAGACACTTGAGGATAGCCTGCTAGAAAAAGTGTAACCTAAATACTTATAATTATTCACTATCTTCAATTTTCTGTCTCCCAAGGACCATTGTACTCCCTTTACTAAATGGCCCCCTTTCCGAAAGACCATCACCTTGGTTTTATTTGGGTTAAACTTTTGACCCAAATAATGAGAAACCTGAACAAGGTTGTTCAGTTGATTTTGTAGGCCAGCTGCAGTCGAAGAGAGCAGTGCAATATCGTCTGCAAACAGCAGAGAGAAAAATTCGGGCATGCCAGGTAATAGTTGAACGCCATGTTTCCCCGTCTTCTGTACATTAAAAGCTACGACGTTAATATATAGGGAGAAAATTGTCGGGCTCTCCATTGCCCCCTTTTTTCACGTCCGATGGGCATTTGAAGAAATCCGACATGATCTTGTTCCAGATATATATATATATATATATATATATATATATATATATATATATATATATATATATATAGAGAGAGAGAGAGAGAGAGAGAGAGAGAGAGAGAGAAGCTCGTTGAAAATGTTTTAGCAACCTCTACTGCGACAGTATGGCTGCAAACACGGGGAGGACCAGAGACAGGTGAAACATAAAACAGCAGAATGAAAAGAAAATACAGTCAAGGTGTAAGAATGGAATAAAAAAAGGAAAGACAAAAGAAACACAAACTAAAGGGGGGGGGGTGTCTAAGAGGGGTAAAAATCCTCTGCATATTTTCACCCTGCAGGTCTACAAGAAGGGTAGGGCCATGAAACTCACGTTGAACTCCCACAGGTCTACAAGAAGGGTAGGGCCATGAAACTCACGTTGAACTCCCACAGGTCTACATGATGGGTAGGGCCATGAAACTCACGTTGAACTCCCACAGGTCTACAAGGAGGGTAGGGCCATGAAACTCACGTTGAACTCCCACAGGTCTACAAGATGGGTATGGCCATGAAACTCACGTTGAACTCCCACAGGTCTACAAGGAGGGTAGGGCCATGAAACTCACGTTGAACTCCCACAGGTCTACAAGAAGGGTAGGGCCATGAAACTCACGTTGAACTCCCACAGGTCTACAAGATGGGTAGGGCCATGAAACTCACGTTGAACTCCCACAGGTCTACAAGATGGGTAGGGCCATGAAACTCACGTTGAACTCCCACAGGTCTACAAGGAGGGTAGGGCCATGAAACTTACGTTGAACTCCCACAGGTCTACAAGATGGGTAGGGCCATGAAACTCACGTTGAACTCCCACAGGTCTACAAGATGGGTAGGGCCATGAAACTCACGTTGAACTCCCACAGGTCTACAAGAAGGGTAGGGCCATGAAACTCACGTTGAACTCCCACAGGTCTACAAGATGGGTAGGGCCATGAAACTCACGTTGAACTCCCACAGGTCTACAAGAAGGGTAGGGCCATGAAACTCACGTTGAACTCCCACAGGTCTACAAGATGGGTAGGGCCATGAAACTCACGTTGAACTCCCACAGGTCTACAAGGAGGGTAGGGCCATGAAACTCACGTTGAACTCCCACAGGTCTACAAGATGGGTATGGCCATGAAACTCACGTTGAACTCCCACAGGTCTACAAGGAGGGTAGGGCCATGAAACTCACGTTGAACTCCCACAGGTCTACAAGAAGGGTAGGGCCATGAAACTCACGTTGAACTCCCACAGGTCTACAAGATGGGTAGGGCCATGAAACTCACGTTGAACTCCCACAGGTCTACAAGGAGGGTAGGGCCATGAAACTCACGTTGAACTCCCACAGGTCTACAAGATGGGTAGGGCCATGAAACTCACGTTGAACTCCCACAGGTCTACAAGATGGGTAGGGCCATGAAACTCACGTTGAACTCCCACAGGTCTACAAGGAGGGTAGGGCCATGAAACTCACGTTGAACTCCCACAGGTCTACAAGATGGGTAGGGCCATGAAACTCACGTTGAACTCCCACGCGCCCACGCTGATGCCCTGAGCCGCCCCAGAGCCTGCCAGGCCGATGAAGTGTTCCGAACCAATGTTGCTCACAAACAGCGAGGCACCGATCTGCAAGGCGAAGAAAGAAGTGCGCAGACAGCAGTACTATATGCAGGATTGTGGCGACAGCCCTGAATCTGCCTAAAGCCGTTTTCAAGCCTGACACAACGCAGTAAAAGTCCGTGTGCAACTGAATTGCCGTGGTGGAATTGTAAAGTCACATCTGCAAGTATAATTGCAATTCCTTCTTTGGAGTGGCTTTCCATTTGGGGGAGCCGTGGCTCGATTTGAGCTGTCGCGTTTGAATCAACATAATTATATGACTGCGTGTTTTACGAATTCTTTTACTAACATTGCCATTGGGAAGTATTCCCATTCCTCACCCTACTTCCTCCATACTCCGCGCGTCTATTTGATACTGTCACATCACAACTCGAACAGTTTATTTTCCATATGAAGGCTTTTTACTTGCGATTAATCAAAGATCCAAGATCAAAGACAATACACAATTGCACTGTCCATTCATGTATTCTATCATTTGTATGATGTATAAAGAGACACTTTACTATAATTATCAGCAATGGCTGCAGTAACATTTTCCTTATTCCATATCAAGACACAATCATTCCCCGGGGTTACAATCTGAGCAGACTCGTCTTTTTCTGTTCGTCCTTCGTAGTCGAAGATGACCATGGCTTCAAGAGTCAGATGGGAAGACCGGTAGCTGTGGGTCCTGAGGTGACTGACGGGTCCAATCCGGGCCTTGAAGGCTTGCCCACATATTGGACGCAAGTGAGTGGGTGCCGTCGTTACAGTGGATGCTGCGCGGGCCTTGCGCACGGCACGCTCTAGTTGCGCCTCATTGATACGCCTGGCTTCAGCTGCACGGGCTCCTGTGGTGATCTTGCTCCGCCAAGCTGGACGGTCCTCAGCGAGTGTCTCCCACGAGTTGATGTTGATGCCCAGGTTTTTGAGGGACGCGTTGTGGCAGTCTTTGTATCGTTTTCTGATCCCCGACTGAGCGCTTGCCCTGACACAGTTCTCTGTACAGCAGCTGCTTAGGCAGTCGACTGTCTGGCATTCTTACCACATGTCCAGCCCATCTAGCTTGGGTTTTCTGCGGAAGGGTGTAGGCACTGCTAAGGCCTGATCGTACCAGGATTTCTGCTTTGGGGACGTTGTCCTGCCACCTGATATGGAGGAGTTTGTGGAGACAGCTCAGGTGGAAGTGGTTGAGCTGTTTGGCATGTTTGCTGTAGACAGTAAAAAGTCTCGCTGGCGCAAAGGAAGGTGGTAAAGATTACTGCACTGTAGACCTTCAGCTTGGTGGTGAGGCTGAGTCCTCTCCGCTCTCATACGCTCCCATGGAGTCTCCCTGCTGGACGATCCTGCTGTAGACTCCAGCGTCTACGTTTACTGCGCGAGATAGTGTGCTGCCCAGGTAGGTGAAGTTGTCGACTGCCTGGAGGTTCTGTCCCTTTACCGTGATGGCGGCTCCTGGTATGGCTTTCGTGGGGCAGGCTAATACATGACTTCTGTCATTTTGGTGCTGATGGTAGGACCGAAGTTGTCACAGGCTTGTGAAAAGCAATTAATTTTGCGCTGCATCTTCTGTTCTGTGCTGGCGGTGAGTGCGCAGCCATCGATAAACAAGAAGTCTCTGATGACAGTCTCTTTCACCTTCATAATACTCTGCAGTTGTCTGAAGTTGAAAAACCTGCCGTCAGTCCTGAATTTGATGTGGATTCCATCTTTACTGTCACGGAAAGCATCTGTCAGCATGGCTGAGAATACCATGCTGAACTGAGTCGGGGCGAGAACGCAGCCTTGCTTGACGCCTTTTGTCACTGGGTTGGCCTCTGACTCACCCCCATCATCCAAAACTTTACTATCATGCCATTGTGAAACTGCCGGACAATCGTGATGAACTTGCTGGGGCAGCCGAACTTCTCCATTATTTTCCACAAGCCTTCTCTGCAGACCGTATCAAAAGCATTGGTCAGATCGACAAAGGACATAAAGAGGTCGCTGTGTTGCTCCTGGCATTTCTCCTGGAGTTGGTGCGCAGCGAAAATTATGTCTGCAATCCCACGCTCAGCACGGAAGCCGCACTGGCTCTCTGGGAGGAGACCTTGCTCAAGGTGTTGGAGAAGGCAGTTGAGCAGGACACGGGCCAGAATCTTTCCAGCAATGGACAAGAAGGAGATGCCTCGATGGTTGTTGGAAGACTGACGGTTGCTTTTTCTCTTGTAGATGTGCACTATGCTGGCATCTTTCAGCTGTTGCGGGACCTGTCCCTTGTTCCACATGGACTGGAAGAGTTCAATCAGCTTTTGCATCAAGGCAGGGCCTCCTGCTTTGTATACCTTAGCAGGGATTGCATCCTATCCTGGAGCTTTGCCATTGGAGAGTTCTTTCACTGCTTTTCTGACTTCGTCTTATGTTGGAAGGATGTCGAGGTCCTCCTTGATCTCTACCTGGGGCAGGGGAGCAATGGCCTCGTCGTTGATGTCGGCAGAGCGATTGAGGACATTGTTGAAGTGCTCAGCCCACCGCTCCAGAATCTGCTTCTCCTCTTTCAGCAGTTGCATCCCATCTGCGTTTAGTAGAGGTGAGGAGCCGGAGGACTGGGGTCCGTACACAGCCTTGAGCGCATCTGGAAACGCTTTGTATCGTGGCTGTCTGCGTAGCCCTGGATTTCATCGGCCTTCTTGCTGAGCCAGCTGTTTTGCATCTCTGCACCTTTCTTCTTGCAGTGGCAAAGGCATCTTTCTTGGCTTGTGACGTGGGGTCGTTTTGATGCGCTCTAAACAGTTGATGCTTCTGTTAGCAGTGCCTGCATTTCTTCATCATTTTAGTCAAATCAATCTTCGTTTCTTCGGGATGCTGGTCCAAGATATTCGAGGGCGGTAGTGTAGACAGCGTCTCTGAGGGCCGTCCACTGTTCCGCAACGCTGGTCCCGTCCTCCTGTGGTGTGTTGGGCAGTCTACCTTCAAGGTCATCGGCAAATTCTTCTACAAGCTTGCTGTGTGTCAGCTTGGAGACATTCAGCCTCTTTGCAGTCTTCTGTCCTTATGGTCTTCTCATGGGCAAAATGCAACGCCTGAACTTGGACACAATGAGGCGATGGTCAGTCCAGCATTCGGCGCCACACATGGCTCTAGTCACTCTAACGTCTGGCCTGTCCCTCTTCCTGGTGATGACGTAATCTGTGAAATGCCAATGCCTCGAGTGTGGATGCATCCATGAAGTCTTCTTAGGGATGGGTAGGCGGAACAGGGTGTTGGTGCTGACAAGGTCATGCGTGGCACATGTTTTGAGGAGCAGAAGGCCATTGCTGTTACATTTCCAAGTGCCGTGTCTTCCAATGATTCCTTCCCAGGTTTGATAGTCTGTCTCTACTCTGGCATCAAATTCCCCGAGAACAATAAGCTTCTCAGGCTGTGGGACTGCTGAGATGAGGGTGTCGAGTTCTTCATAGAACTTGTCTTTAATGTCATCTGGGTTGGTCATGGTCGGAGCGTAGGCACTAATCAGCGTTGCACTCTTCTTATTCGCAAGTGGGAGCTGAAGTGTCACCAGGCGGTAGTTGATGCCCTCTGGAAGCTTGGTGAGTTTACAGGCGAGGTGAGACTTGGTGGCAAATCTCACGCCTGCTTCTCGTCGTTCAACGCTGCTGCGACCGCTCAGAAAAACGTGTATCCACCGCCATATTCTGTCATCTGACCCTTGTCTGCTAGGCGTGTTTCGCTGAAAGCCGCGATATCCACGTTGTACCGAGCTAGCTCTTTAGCAACCATTGCAGTTCTTATCTTTGGTCTTTCTGCCTTGATGTTATCCAGCAGAGTTCTCAGGTTTCATGTTCCAAGGTTGAGCACAATCACTTTCTTCTTCAATTTAGATCGACCGCTGTGAGGGATCCCCACCAGCCGCGGTATTCTGGCCAGGGTGAGGTGAAGCAGGCTATGTTTGGAGCACCTTTTCTTGGCTCTTCCTCCATGTAGGTGAGCAGAGCGATCCTAGAGAGGGCTGCTCAGACACCCAGGCGGCTGCCGAACTCCACTGCTGCTTCGGTCCAGTAGATAGCGACCCTATGCCCTGGGCCGCCTGTGTGCAGGTTTGTAACTACAGCTTCCAGTGTAACCGCACCTGCTGTTTCGCCACTCCCCCATCGCCACAGGACTTGCGGTTTGCGAGCGGGTTTGAAGTAATGACTTGCGCTTGACTTGGCTTAAAGTGAGGGAAAGTTGCGCAGGTTGTCAACCTCATTCTCTCGTCCCGGTCTATCTGGATCCAGTGGCAAGATATAGTCGAGACGGCTTGATGTAAGTCAGGATGCAGTGGATGGCCAGCAGTATTATTCGTGTCTCACTGTGCCCTGATCGCGCTCCACAGCGCGATGCTGGTCCGCCTTCCTGCCCGTTGAGCCAATCTATGGGCTCCTCCGCGCAGTCCGCCGGATCCAGTCTTTGCATGAGTAGGTATACAAGCCCTAGGGAAGATTTTCTCTCAGGGTTTACTCCCTTAGCCTTTTTCTGAATACAGTAATGCCGTAAGGCAGTGAAGGTTTGGAGTCAAAGTTGTCCTTCTCCTAGACGGACTACCTTCCCAGGTAATCGAGTTCCATCTATCCGAAGCAGTTGGTTTTACGGCTCCAATCATCCCGCTTCTCCTATCAGTAGAAATGGTTCCGCCGGGCTAGAAACTAAGCCACACGTGAATGCTAGGAGTAGGGCTTGGTTGTCAGAGGCTATAGGAGACGCATGCCATGAGGAGCATTTTATAGGTAGTGGGAGCCTATCCCCACTACCATCCCTCAGCTTGACAAACTTACGAACAGACTGGTGTAGTCATAGGCACGTACAGGGGGACAACGCTGTGACGTTTCTCCTCTCTTGTGTTTATTAAAACACCGGCTCGGCGCTATGCGCTTGTGTCTAGGGGATTCTTGCTTGGGGAGGAGGAACGCACATTTTAACAATAAACCAAAATCTCTGTCATGCACATGCCATGCAATAAACAGGAGGACTCAGGATTGCCAATTAAACAAAATGATTTAATATTCAAGAAAAACCATGACTAAGAAAATCGCCCCTTAGTGGCTTTCAAGCATCTGATAATTGTTCAATGTTTCGAGGGATAAAGGCGTTCAACAGTTCAGTTCTTTAGATTCAGAGTCAGTTCAAAAGTTCAATCTAGTGAGTACTCACGATACCTTGGTGGATAGTTCCATCGATGAAGTTCATCAACTTTACCACTACTTATAGGGACTCACAGTCCACTTCTCACACGTTCTCGCTTTTGTCAAGCGAGAATCAAAAAGGCCATGGGGGTATGAACTTTCGCTCTATGTAGCAAAGTTCATATACACACACACAACACAGCACCACAGATGAATCCTTGGGGTGGGCTGCCTCACTCCGGCTCTCCCAGAGCAGACGAACTTTTCAGAGGGTCAAGCTTGCAGGCAGGCCGTCGCTAGGGGAAAGGGGGGGAGCTAAGTTTAGCAGACGATCCTCTTAATTGGCGGTGTCCAGCAGCGATGGCAGGAGGCTTCCCTCCAGGGAGGCGAAGGCGGGCGCATGGTCAGCTGTGTGGAGTGGGAGAGCTGCAACTCTCACTCGCGTTGATTTCACAGTGGGATAATTATTTGTCTCATTGACGATTAGTGGGGTTACGTCAAGCCCAACGTACTACGGCTTGGGCAAACAAGGATGGGGGCAGAGAGAGATCAATCTATTTAACATGCTCAATGCACGGAGTCGCTTTGTGGGGTCTTGCTTCCACTCAGGCACCCTTGCCTCCAGCAGACTGGCGAATTCTCAACAAGCAAATGGTTTTATAAAAACACATCAAGCACTTCTACGCATGCGCGGAACTCTTGGACAGAGGGCTGAGCTTGCAGAAAAACAAGCCAAGGACACAGGTCACTCC
>JAWQFJ010005297.1:0-13928 GCA_034096865.1 Theodoxus fluviatilis
GTCATTAGCTAATTGTCAGTACCACCGCCACTCCCACTACCGTCAGTACCACCACCACCACTACCGTCAATACCACCACCACCACCAGCTATCTATATTGTCAGTACCACCACCACTATCTACCACTACAGTCAATATCACCACCACCACTAAGGTCGATACCTACACAACCACTAAAGTCAATACCACCACTATCACTACCGTCAATACCACCACCATCACCAGCTATCTATATTGTCAGTACCACCACCACTATCTACCACTACCGTCAATACCACCACCACCACTACCGTCAATACCACCACCACCACCTGCTATCTATATTGTCAGTACCACCACCACTATCTACCACTACAGTCAATATCACCACCACCACTAAGGTCGATACCTACACCACCACTAACGTCAATATCACCACTATCACTACCGTCAATACCACCACCACCACCTGCTATCTATATTGTCAGTACCACCACCACTATCTACCACTACAGTCAATACCCACCACCACTACAAGGACCATCACTACAAGGACCACGACTACCACTGTCTCACAAAGTGCTGCTGAGGAGATGTTTCCCTGACTGACAGATCATCTAGCTCTCTTCCCTGACTGACAGATCATCTAGCTCTCAGACCCATTCCACAGCACGCTGCCGCTGAAGTAAAGGCGTTTGGGATGATAGGGAGAGATGAGAGAGGACAGAGACGAAGGAGAAGGAAGGGAAGACGGAATGAGAAATTGGGGAGGAGGGGGAGGGGGGATGGAGACGAAAAGTTGGGAGAGAAGGAAGGGGAAGAGAAGGGAAGGGAAAGGTAGAGGCACAGAGGAACCATACACATGGGAAGGATGACTGAGGGGGGTGTGTGTGTGTGTGTGTGTGTGTGTGTGTGTGTGTGTGTGTGGAGGTTAGAGTGGGAGTGGGGGTTGGAGTGGGGGTTGGGGGATGGGGTGTGGGTGGGGAATGGGGTGGGGGTGGGGGTGAAGGAGAAAGGGTGTGAGGTTAGGGGGTGGTGATGAATGGAATGATGGGAGGGGGTGTAGAGGAAAAAGGAAACACAGATGACTCAATATGACTGCATATATCTGACTCATTACGCCTCCTGTCTCGTTAGTATCACCCTGGTTGCGGGCATGATAGGCATCGTGCTGCAAAACGGTTCGTGACTCCGCTGCTGATAGAATTATGATGTACGTAGATCTGTTTTGGAAACGGAACTACTTCACCTGCCTCCTTGTTGTGAGGATAAGTTTATGAATGTGTGCGCGCGAACGGCAGCAGCAAGGAGATCAGCTCGCATGGGCGGGGAGGGAGGAGAGAGAGGTAAAAGGGAAGAGAGAGAGAGAGAGAGGAAGAGAGAAAAAGAGAGAGAAAGAAAGAGCGAGAGAGAGAAAGAGAAAGAGAGAGAGAGGGGGAGAGAGAGAGAAAGAGAGAGAGAGCCAGAGAGAGACAAAGACATAGACAGACAGACAGACAGACAGACAGACAGACAGACAGACAGAAAGACAGACAAATAGAGAGAAAGAGAGAGACATAGAGAGATAGACATAGAGAGAGAGACATAGAGAGAAAGACAAAGACATAGACAGACAGACAAACAGACAGACAGACAGAAAGACAGAAAGACAGACAAATAGAGAGAAAGAGAGAAAGAGAGAGACATAGAGAGATAGACATAGAGAGAGACATAGAGAGAAAGACATAGAGAGAGACAGAGAGAAAGACATAGAGAAAGACATAGAGAGAGAGAGCCATAGAGAGACAGAGAGAGAGACAGAGAGAAAGAGAGAGAGAGAAGAGAGAGAGAGAGAGAGAGAGAGAGAGAGAGAGAGAGAGAGAGAGAGAGCTAATTTCTATAGTCCTCGGAATTGTTCGATTGATCCAGATGCCTGGTCTCTTTCTGCCAAAAAACACTTCAAAATCTAAGGCCATTTTCCCTGTATTAGCTAAAGTAATTGCAGACATCTCATGCACAACTATTATTAGCACCTCATGTTATTACTGGTATGCATTTCAAACTAGGAGAAAACTGCTGGAAAAATTTGGAATGACAGTATTCTACAGATTTATCATCTACTCTTTTCATCAGCCTCAGCTGTTTTGTAAAGGAGGGGAAAAGTGCAAGCAATGCCTTTGACTCTGCATAGAAAGGGTTATCTTTCATTTAACTACAAATGACAAATAACTACTTTTGATTCACCATCAAGACAGTAAACCAATACAATTACACCAATCCTTTATACCAAGGAGCTTGAAACCAGTGGCACATGGAAGAACAAGAAAATATATGAGTGAGTCTCTGAACGTCAAATGGGCAACTGGTACATTTTTTAAATGGTTTTTACACCAATAACTAATTAACCTACATGTTTCTTTTGCAGGTGTGTACAGACACAAATGGTCAAATAGATAGTTTTTATGCAGTTTCCATTGTTACTGTTTGTGCGAGAGTGAATAAATAGATTGAAAGGTAACATTTCCAGGAAAACAGACTTCAAAACGTTACAGGACAGACAGTGCCTCACATTACCTAAAATAACAGGAACAGAATCGCTCTTAAATTGAAACCCAATTGTTGTTTCAGGAAATAAAGTGTTGTCTTCAATAATTTGCCAGATATCAGGATTTCCATTTTTATATTCTTTGACTTTGAACGCCAGAAACTTCGTGAATACAAGCGTTACAGACTTTGTCATCAGCAGAGTCAGCAAACCTAAAAATGCTACCGGCAAACCACTGAATTATTTTCACTTAAAACTTTACATGGGTCGTGTATTGCAACAAAGAGTTAGTGTGTGAAATATAACGAGTTAGAATGCTTTTATTCACAACTGCCACCGACTTTTATTCTTGGCAAAAATCCTTGGTCATTTCGACCGTTTGGTTTTTTTTCAAATTTATCCAAAAAAATGTGTGATTTCGACTTTTCTTCGATCTGCAATTTATAACCGCAACAAACCAGTTAACACTGGATTTATTGCCGCCGAGTTTAATTTTCCACATGGATATTCGAAAATGTGGTAAGTGTTTGAATCTTTCTCCTTTGGTTTTCTTTTTGGTAACGCTCGTGGGGTTTGGACAGATTGTTCCCTGTTCTGGGTATGTTTATCAATGCTTTTAGGAGCCTTTTTGAGCCGAAATAAACGATTCACGGTTTAAATATTTGCTTTTCAACAAGACGTGTGTACGGATACGATGTCAAGTTTGGGCTGAGTAGATTGCAACAGCTTTAGTTTGACTATCAAAAATGTCATGGATGAAAATACAAGCCGATTACGTCAGCCGCTACACGCGGCTCATAAATTACAGTAAAGCGTCAGCCTTGCACTACGGACGTGCCCTGGCAGTAACGAAGCTCGCATTTCGCGACTCGGGTTGGTCTCTTCTAAACACTCGTCTGTCAAAGTTTCTCATTGGATCAAGTTGAAAAACTTTACAACTCATTAGAGGAAAGATTGCTCTTTCGTTCGGTGTATGTTTGAACTTCCGATGAAAATCGAAAGACGAGTTATGGATGAAAGTTCGAATGTCATCGGACATTTTGTTAAAATTTGCTCCACACCAACTTTTGAACTTTACACAGCTCCTAAACACACATTTCTCAATAAACTATCTTTTTGACTTAGGTACACACAGTTAAAGTGTCAGTCTTTATAATAATACCAAAATAGTGACAATTCAAGCACTTTTTTGAAACTGGGTTTTTGTAACGTTTTTGCCACCACGTTTAGAGACTTACTCATATGCACAATCACTAACTGCCATCACTACATAAAAATATAGTATTCATTTTGGCATTTCTTCTTTTGATTCTTGTTCATCCCCTTACAAAACTTGTCTCCTCCCCAGCAAGCAATCTCAGTAGGAAAAACATTTTTCTTCACAAAAACCAATGATCATACACAAGACACAAGTGCTACACCCTTCCAAACAAAACTACAGACATCATTTGTGACACACTGTTGGTCACTAGACAGTCCCAAAATTGCTAACATTAATGCTATGGCACAGGGCCCGTATTCACAACGGCGATTTATCTTTTTAACACTCAATTTATCCCCTAGCCCCGCGTTATCTTGATCGGTAAGATAAGGTATGCTCGTCAGAGGATTCTAGGTTGCGCTTTGCTATATATACTGGTTTCCAGCCAAGGGAGAGCGGAACAGGCAGTAGGAATCGTCTGAGTTTAGAGATAAATCGGAGTTAAAATAAATCGCCAATAAATCGCCGTTGTGAATACGGGCCCAGGTCACATTCAATCCTAAATTAACATCTACATTCAAATGTACAGTGCATGCCATCACATAGCATGAGTTCAAAGAAAGACTTCACCTTAAACAAGACTTCAAAAAGACCACATACACAAATGACTACAATTTTGCAGATGCTGACTTTTTCATATGCTTTACAATTCTGTGGCCACTGATTATTAATATGAGTGCTTAGAGTTAGAGACCAAGGAGAAAAGTTGTACAGCCATTCATAATTGGGTTACTACTCCATACATTTTCTTAAAGAAAATCTTCATTGGGCCATTAAATTCAAATAAAGCATAAAAATAAATGAGAGAGAGAGATAGAAAGACCAAACATTTACCCTGATTGCTGTGAATGAGTGAGTCATCAGACTAGAGTAAATGATGTCATATCAATACACAATGTAAACAGGATAAAAAGCCACTTTGATAATAGATTTTCTTAACTATATTTCCAGTGTATCCCTCTATGACAAGATCATGAGAAAAAAAGACTGACAGAAACTGAAACCTTATTCAGTATACCCAAATGCTGTGACAGCTTAGACCAACACAACCCTTCAAAATCTTTCTGCCAAACAGACATCATAGCACCTAAAGCACTCCCGGAAGCTTCCATCATCAACATTCATCTGCGCATACATACCTTTCTTTTTTTTCCTCTCTCTCTCTCTCCCTTGCATTGTGTTATTTTTCTCCCACATTGTGATTATGTTTTAGTTGCATGACCTTGACCTTAGATCTGGTGAAAGGTCAGGGTTCATGGTCACAGGAGGAGCAGCAAGGAGGGCACTGGAGCAGGCCTTCCTTGCAGGTGTCATCAATGCCGTGGGCAAAGAGGTGGATCAGCTGGCAGTGCACCCTGGCAACCAGAAAAGACGTCCTCTTCAACACCACGCAAGGAAAATCTACAGTCAAACAAGGGAAATCAGCAGTCAAACAAGGGAAATCTACAGTCAAACAAGGGAAATCTACAGTCAAACAAGGGAAATCTACAGTCAAACAAGGGATATCTACAGTCAAACAAGGGAAATCTACAGTCAAACAAGGGATATCTACAGTCAAACAAGGGAAATCTACAGTCAAACAAGGGAAATCTACAGTCAAACAAGGGAAATCTACAGTCAAACAAGGGAAATCTACAGTCAAACAAGGGAAATCTACAGTCAAACAAGGGAAATCTACAGTCAAACAAGGGAAATCTACAGTCAAACAAGGGAAATCTACAGTCAAACAAGGGAAATCTACAGTCAAACAAGGGAAATCTACAGTCAAACAAGGGAAATCTGCAGTCAAACAAGGGAAATCTGCAGTCAAACAAGGGAAATCTACAGTCAAACAAGGGATATCTACAGTCAAACAAGGGAAATCTACAGTCAAACAAGGGAAATCTACAGTCAAACAAGGGAAATCTACATGGACATTCACTGCAGAGGCGGGGATGAATGAGGAATTGGAACTCAGATGATGTTGCTGGGACTTACATAACACTAAACAGGGGTGTTTCAATCAACTCCCCCACTCACCCCCAAAGAAAACATATTTTCTCAGGCTAGATTAAACTGCAGAGTAACTCGTCCAGTAGGCTAGTAAAAAAAGACAAATAAACTCAAATGAAATAACGCACTTTGGTGCTGTTTCAGACTGTCATACTTATTTCCTCAGTTCTGTGACTTGATTCAACAGTGATGTCATCTGCTGCAATGGCCGCCATCTTTCTCATTACGCAATAACATGCTGCAAGACTTCCTGCCATGAAGATGCTTGGTTCGCAACAAGATCAAATTTGATCTTCAATAAATGCATTTGTGATAGGTAGTGCAAGTAAGCCACTGCCAGAAAAAAAGTGGAAACAAAGCAACCAAGAAAAGAAGAATAAAGACAAAGAATATGAATGCCAGAAACAAAATCATTTCTTTCAAGATAAATGGTACTGTGATTCAAACAGGCTAGTAAAAAATCTTGTGGGCAAGCAAATTGTATGTGCAACTAGCCCAGTGGGCAAGCAAACAAAAAACCTTTTGAACACCCCTGCGTTGTATGACATCTTTACCAGAGGATTGGGCCCAGCTTCTTTGCTCTCTCTTGAGAGATGTGCTTGCCAGTCAGATTAATATAATGAGGACATAAACACACATACTCGCAGAGAAGGGTACATCAACATTCTTCCACAACCCCGAAAAAGTTTTCACTTGAGTGTTTGATTTTTTTTTGCATTACCTGACATGGAGGCTGGGGTGGTTGATCAATTCCCCATCACAGTTCCACACACTGTTGTGGGCTGAACTTGAACCTAACTTCTTGTGCTTGAGCAGGTCCCGTGACCTTGATGGTTTATCTTCCACCTCAGCCTCATCCTCTCGGTCAAACAGCGGCTGGAATCGGAACTCTTTCACGCGGTAGACTTGCACAAAGTCAAAGTCAAACTGCAAAGACAGAGATGGGAAAGACTTTCAAATAAACAGGCAATTGTTGTATCAAAGGCAGTATGTACCAAATTTTGTCTAATAGTTGCGCCGGACACATGAATATTTTCCGAAGGGGTGCGTCTATTTGAGTCCACATCACCCACCGTTTTCACTGAACACAGCTATGCAGGAGGATGAGGAAAGTTAATCATCAATCAAAGAGAGCTTTATAAAAACTCTATGGGAGTGAAGATGATCTCTTCCTGGCCAGAGATACTGACGAGTCCAACATTGAGTTCGAGGGATTTTCAGAGACGGAAGTGCAACTGGTGGAGGACGCTCTGGAAAACCAGCGCTCCATTGTGCTCACTGACAGCGATGACGACACTGACGTTGTCTAGAGACTTCTTACAATGACTACGACAGCCCTGGCCATTCGAGTAAGTGTCAGTACTTTCATTTACCAGGCAGGGAGGAGGTGGGGATGGAAGGGGAGATGGGGGGTGCGTTTATAAGGGGAGGCGAAACTATTAGACAAAATACGGTATTTCACTGGATTCATTCTTTTGACGTTTATGTCAGACAGCAAAATAGACCAAAATGGTGACCAATGTATCAACCTTATTTGTGTGCCACCATCACAGAGAAAGTTTATTCCTCTAACATTCACTGAAAAAAACCATTGTTGTGGACTTTCTTTGTTTGGCCCCTCGATAACTCTATCAAGCAAAGTGACAATATGTGATTCCCATTTGTGTGTGCACATGTATATGGCATCTTTGAAACATTTTGTTCCTTAGGCTGAGGAGTCTCCAGACTTTTCCACGTTTCCAGCAAAAAGCTAAAACCCTGTAAGAATATGAAAAAAAGTTTCCAACCTCAGGTAGGGATTGAACCTGCGACTGCCCAGTGATCATCCAAGTGCTCTGGCCACTGAGTTACTGCAGTCTTTGACAAATTCTGTTCACCTTGCCAGTCTATAGACGTCACAAATGTTTCAACATCTTCTCAAATAAGGTGTCTAGTTACTGCTCACCAGCCAGCCAATCAATGCACCACACAGCCAACAGACAGAAAGTGTACAATCACAATTACTAATACACTTCATGGATATCATTTAAAGAGCAAAGAATTTTTCAACACTGACCTGGTCAGCCTGCTTGTCAGAGATGCGAATCAGGTGGCGGAGGTAGTCGACGCGGGAGCAGTTGTTGACTAGAATCAGGTCTACACAGCCGTCCCCTAGGTGGCAGGACGGGGACACCCCCTCGGCTGCCATCTCACAGCGACAGCTCATGGAGACTGCATTGACCCCCACAAACCGACCTCTGACCCTGTGCCAGCCATCCGTGTCTAGGGTCGTGGAAGCCATGTTGGAGGCGGCAAGAGACATGCGGCCAGCAGCAGGCACCAGTCTTGCTTCCTCCTGGTCCCGGGCCATGGCACGGTCACACACACTGCAGCTGTGGACAACACAGAGAAGTGTAGGGTAGGGATGGGTTGGCTATGGAATGAATGGATGAATGAATGAATGAATGAATGAATGAATGAATGAATGAATGAATGAATGAATGAATGAATGAATGAATGGATGGACGGATGGACAGACAGAAGGAAGGATGGATGAATGAATGAATGGATGATGTAGCAAAAGCACTGATGGATCAAAGAATGAATGCAGAAAAGACAGATGAACAAATGCATAGATGAAGGATTTAAAGTCATTTTATTCAACTGTAAGTTGCATTTGGTAACTAAGAGGAAAATACTGGATAAATACATTTGCTGAAGAAACAGACTGGATCAAATTTTACATCTTGCTCCAAGTCAAAGCCACGAAGTCCAAGAAAATGTGCACACGCGCGCACACACACACACATTCATGCACACACACTGTAAATAATTACATCTCTTCTGGCAGGTAACAAAATGGAAGAGAATGAAACAAAGAAATTGAGGTGAATGACTCATAATGTATGAGAGGGGAGAAGAAGGGGAATTTGGAGGGGTGAATGTGGTGGTGGGGGATGATGGTTTTGTAGCATGTAAATGCAAAGAAGACGGACCCTAATCATTTCGCAGAATCTTTCCTCTCTCCCTCTCATTTCCTTTTGAACCATTGAAAGAAACTTCCAGCCACAAAAAGAGAGTTCCAAACCTAGTAGGAACACTTGGAGAGGGCTGCAAGACCTTACCCAACAGAGCAGCGAGTCTTGTCACGGGCATGGCTGTTGGACTCGGAGGAGAGCAGGAAGGACACTTCCCCCTCATAGGACTTGTTCCCCACAAACTTCTTGAAACCTGATGCAAGCAAACATCACAGTGAAAACAGCATGGAAGGGATTAGCTAACAAACAAGTGATTTAAAAAGTTGAATGTCAAAATATTCCTTTCTGTTCAAACCAATTCATCATTCATATGTCCTGAGTTCTGTTTGCCTCTAGCTCTCTGACACTACATGATTTCTATAGTGAGAAGCAAACTCACCACACCACTTGTAGCGACTTGGTCCCATCCACCTCAGGCTCTCGCTGTCCTGCAGCAGGTCGCCATAGTAACCGTAGCCAATGAGGGAAACGCTGTACTTGAGGAAGCTGTCCTTGTGGTACAGGGAGCAGACGTCGATGCCCAGTGACTCTCCTGCAAAATGGCATGCCAAGACAGCTTTTGAACTGGACATTTTCTTGCACAATTTCTCATTCATCATTGACAAATGAATATTCAGCATTCATCAGTATGGTCAGCTGAATCAAAGGTACTGTTAGGAAAAATATATCAGTGCATGCATTAATTTCAGTCATTCCTATGTAAACTGTATTTCTTTAACAGATGTTTTGCACAGCTGTTATAACCTGAGATACAAATCATTTCATGCACATGCACGAGTAGTGGGAAGACAAATGAAAAATGTCAGTAATTTGATAATAAGCAAAAAAAGTCAATACAGTAAAACCTCTATTTTACGACCCTCTCTTAAACGACTTCCTCTTGATTGCGACTTGAAAAATTTTAACGGATGTATTTTCCTATCAAAGTGACCTCTCTTAAACGACTTCCTCCAAAACGCGACTTGCGACCGTCAATCCTCGGCATTTTAATGACTTTTTGACCTAGATTTCCATAAACGGCAGTCCCTTTAGCGGCACATGCAATTGCAGTTACTGTCCATTAAAAAACGACAGCTTTTGCGAGTGGTGTTATGCACACTTAGTGCAGTAGGAGTTACTTCATGTTCTGAAAGGATTGTCTGCCGTCCAGTGACGTCTCCCGAGACCAAACGACTTGTGGCCAAGGGGCAGACAACTTTCGTGCATTAAGGAATAATGCTTTCGTCTGATGGATGGATGGATGGATAGTGTTTTATGGCCTATCAGCCTTTTTAGGCTATGTAATGCCATTTAGCATGAAAATCACAAGAACAGTTTAGAGTAAACGCTAATCAAGTCAAGGTGTCCCTAGGTATTCGCCTCTTACGAATCGCGTAGGGAGATGTGATGGGTCAATTCTTACCCTGAACCCACAGGGGGAGCTTTCGTCCGAAAGAGAAACGTTAAGCTTCGTAATAAACTTGTCGCACAAGTTTCGCTCTGCATGAGATAACTGTTTGAAATTTCCAGCCCACGCAGGTTCAACAGTTCGAGTCTCATACCCGAAGGTAAAAATAGTATCAACTCGCAGCGAGCAAGCTGCCACGCCAGTGACTGAAGCGGCAGAGGCTGCTACTGGTGGCCTGGTTTCTTATTTTGCTGCGAACGTGTCTGCATCGGTTTACAGGTGGCCAGGAGGGGAAGCAGAGGCTACTCCAATGGAGCATTCACAGTGACCGTAGTGGTCTGGCATTCGTCAGGTTAAAGTTAAAATTAGGTTGAAGTTAGGTCAATTTTCCTGTTGGCCATTCAATTAGCATGGAGTTAGGGTTTAAAAAGAACGAAACGATCAAGTAAACAGTTCAGAGATCGTTACAGCGGTACCATCTATTAGTATATATTTCCACACAAAAATCCCTTTAAAGACATTCATCAAGTAAGGTGCCCTTGAAACAGCCGGAAACTTCGCAGCCAAAACTGAACCTATGTAAGTCACCTAATCGGTTACGTCATTTGCAAATAGCAGTTGTACACATGTACATTATCCCTCCAGGTTTACTGGAGGTCCTCACAGCTTTATCTGTCTGTGTGTGTGTGTGTCTGTCTGTCAGTCGCGACTTAACGGCCGATATCTCAAAAACTACTGGACGGATTTCCTTGACATTTTGCACACTTACTGGAAGTTAGGTCCGATTGAATGTATCAAATTTTCAGAATCGAGGTTTGATAAGAAAGTGATGTTTTACGTTTTGGTGTTGCCAAGAAAACGCTACAACAGAGTCTGAATGCAAAATGTGTGACGTGATCATTTGACGTCGAATAACGTGACGTAATTTCGAGAAGATTGGCCATTGCTGAAGGAGAAAGAAGGATTTTTTACGATGCGGGTCGTTTCGTACCCTGGCCGTTTCGTACCTAGTCGTTTCGTACCCTAACCCTAATCCTAACCTGTAGGGTTAGGGTTAGGGTTAGAGTTAGAGTTAGGGTTAGGGTTAGAGTTAGGGTTAGGGTTAGGGTTAGGGTAGAAAAGGTACGAATCGACTAAAGGAGGTACACAACGACCAGGGTACGAAACGTCCAGGGTACGAAACGTCCAGGGTACGAAACGTCCAGGGTACGAAACGTCCAGGGTATGAAACCTTTGATTTTTTTATCCCTCCAGGTTTACTGAGGTCCTCACAGCTTTATTGTTTTGATTTTTAATGCCAAAACCTGGAGGTTCAGTGCCAGCGGTTTTTATATCATGCAATATATCAGCCTCTTCAAAGTTCCTTTATCTCCTGTATTCTGCTCATACATGTACAGTTGTTTTAAGTAGAAAAGGACGTCTACCTTACTCCACGTTAACAGTAAAAAAGATGTATTGTGCAAGTATTGCATTGTTTTATGTTGGCATTATTCCTATATATAATACATTGTGTTCATTTAATTGAAATCTCCTAACCTCCATTTTATGACTCTCTCCAAATTAAGACCTGATTTGGTAGGTTTTTCAAAGGTTGCAAAATAGAGGTTTTACTGTAACACATTAGAAGTTGGAGATTAAAACTATAAATTAAGCAAAGCCTTCTCTTTGTCTCACTCATTACTTACCCAAAATGACTTGCATTGCACTGGTAATTGGATCATTGGCACCTGTTGTGGAGAAGACGATGGCATCTGTTGAACCTGAAACGAGAGAATGTGCACGTGTAACCTTACCAGTGCCCTAGCACTCCTATCATTCACTCCCTGAAGTCACATGACGTCACAATGGGCATTGGCATGCAATAGCCTCGAGTCTCACATGATCCCGTACATTTTAAAATGCAAATTGACTTTAACCTGTAAATAATAAATGATGTTATTTTCTTGTTTGAAGTCAACCCTTGTCTAAATTTGTAAGCTTGTACATCATTTCACTGTATCTTTTTACAAGCCTTGTCAAAGTGCAAATTTTCTTCAAAGAGTTATTATTAATGACATGTTATGGCTAAGACTGCATGTATAACTATGACTATCCCATGACCAACTGAAGGAAATTTGATAAACTGAGAGATGCAAATGCTAACCATGTCCACTACGAAGTGTCTAACATGGACTTCACTGACTTAATGTGACATGCGTTTATGTACAAGTATGTATCTTACTCAAGTGTTATTGTTGTTCTTGTTGTTGTTGCCACTGCTGCTCACATCACTGATTTATCATGGTGCCTTTAAAAGAAGTTCTCTGTGTAATTTGGATATCAACCACTTACATGATTATACACACTTCAAGCTCATCTCAAATCCTTTTCACATGACTGTCCTTGCTTCAAGTGTGAAATGATTGCTCACATCAAACTGCCTCAGTACTTACCTGCAGGAATGATTCCAATGCGTAGTTTAGGAGGAATTGGTCTGTTGGTTGTGGCCTGCGAAATGCCAGCTTCTCGCATGCTTCGGTCCATCAATCCATTGAGCAGCTCAGAGAACGTTCCGTCCCCCCCAACACCCACCACCCTGGCATAAAAATCATGTCACCACATGAAACCAGCTCTTCCAAGGTCAAAGTTTTTCAGTGGAAATACCAGTGGATCATCACAAAGATTTTCCATTGAAGCCTTTCATGGTTATTGTACGATGCAACATGGAAGGGTGAATATTGGCCTTTAGTGACCAACATTCTATAATGAAAGATTGAATTTTGTAATAAAATTTAATCCATACTATCAAATAATCTTAATGGTTCAATAAATTTGTACTGGATTAAAAGGTCCTTTATTCATGCATGTCCACATCTGTCGGGGCATTTGGTACAAGAAGGGTCTACCCTGATAAATGTGTTTTGAGGAATGAAAACATCTAAACTAGCACCGTCATTACTCATGCACATACATGCAGTCACACTTACACACACACACATGCACACACACATACACACACACATGCACACACACATACACACACACATACACACACACACAGACATGTACACACACATATACACACACAAAGACACACACACATTTACACACACATGCTTATGATAAGGATAAAAATACCAACCCATCATATTTAGTCAAATCACAATCCTGTAGATGGTCCCTTGCATGGTTTGGTCTCTCAGTGGCTGCAATTCCATGACACGGACATGAGTACAGCAAATGCACAAACACATGGTAAATGGAAAAAAAAGTGTGTTTGTGTGTGTGTGTGTGTGTGTGTGTTGGTGTAGGTGGGGAAGAGAGAGAGAGAGAGAGAGAGAGAGAGAGAGAGAGAGAGAGAGAGAGAGAGAGAGAGAGAGAGAGAGAGAGGGAGAGAAAGAGAGAGGGAGAGAGAGAGAGAGAGAGAGAGAGAGAGAGAGAGAGACAGAGAGACAGAGAGACAGAGAGAGACAGAGAGACAGAGAGAGACAGAGCGAGAGAGAGAGATATGGAAGTACTGAGGAATGGACAAAGACATGGATAGGCACACACACACACACGCGCGCGCACACATGCACACACACACACACACACACACACACACACACACACACACACAAAACAAACACACCGAGACAGAAAGACCAAGAGACACAAAGAGAAAAACCGGCACATTTTTCATCAGTTCAGTTTTTAATTTTCCATGTATCTATGTCAGTACATCATACTTCAAAGCTCACCTGATAGGAAAGAAGGAGAAAAAAATACCCATATGTTCATGACTGGTAT
>JAWQFJ010005299.1:0-5000 GCA_034096865.1 Theodoxus fluviatilis
TGGTGGTGGTGGTGATGGTGGTGGTGTGCTGGTGAGTGTGGTGTGGTGGTGTGTGATGGTGGTGTGTGCTGGTAGTGTGATGGTGGCTGGTGTGGTGTGGTGATGGTGGTGGTGCTGGTAGTGATGGTGGTGGTGCTGGTGGTTGTGGTGGTGGTGTGATAGTGGTGGTGGTGGTGTGGTAGTGGTGTGGTGGTGGTGGTGCTGTGTGATGGTGGTGGTGCTGGTAGTTGTGATGGTGGTGGTGCTGGTAGTTGGTGGTTGGTGTGGTGGTGGTGGTTGTGGTGGTCGTGGTGCTGGTAGTTGTGATGGTGGTGGTGCTGGTAGTGGTGGTGGTGTGGTAGTGGTGGTGGTGGTGCTGGTAGGTGTGGTGGTGGGTGTGGTGTGTGTGTGGTGGTGGTGCTGGTAGTGTGGTGGTGGTGGTAGGTGGTGATGGTGGTGGTGCTGGTGTGTGTGGTAGTGGTGTGTGGTGGTGTGGGTGGTGGTGTTGGGTGGTGGTGGTGCTGGTGGTGGTGTGGTGGTGCTGGTGGTGGCTGTGTTGTGGTGGTGGTTGTGATGGTGGTGGTGGTGGTGATGGTGGTGGTGGTGTGTGGTGTGTGGTGGTGGTGCTGGTGGTTGGTGATGGTGGTGGTGATGGTGGTGTGATGGTGTGTGCTGGTGGTTGTGATGGTGGTTGTGTGGTGGTTGTGTGGTGGTGGTGCTGGTGGTTTGATGGTGGTGGCTGTGGTTGTGATGTGGTGGTGTGGTGGTGTGGTGCTGGTAGTTGTGATGGTGGTGGTACTGGTAGTTGTGATGGTGGTGGTGCTGGTAGTGTGGTGGTACTGGTAGTTGTGATGGTGGTGGTACTGGTAGTTGTGATGGTGGTGGTGCTGGTAGTGTGGTGGTACTGGTAGTTGTGATGGTGGTGGTACTGGTAGTTGTGATGGTGGTGGTGCTGGTAGTGGTACTGGTAGTTGTGATGGTGGTGGTACTGGTAGTTGTGATGGTGGTGGTACTGGTAGTTGTGATGGTGGTGGTACTGGTAGTTGTGATGGTGGTGGTGCTGGTAGTTGTGATGGTGGTGGTACTGGTAGTTGTGATGGTGGTGTACTGGTAGTTGTGGATGGTGCTGGTAGTTGTGATGGTGGTGGTACTGGTAGTGTGGTGGTGACTGGTAGTTGTGGATGGTGTGGTGGTACTGGTAGTTGTGTGGTACTGGTAGTGTGGTGGTGCTGGTAGTGTGGTGGTGCTGGTAGTTGTGATGGTGGTGGTACTGGTAGTGTGGTGGTGACTGGTTGTGTGGTGGTGGTGGTGGTAGTTGTGTGGTGGTGGTAGTAGTTTGCTTGTACTGGTAGTGTGGTGGTACTGGTAGTTGTGATGGTGGTGGTACTGGTAGTTGTGATGGTGGTGGTACTGGTAGTGTGGTGGTCTGGTAGTTGTGATGGTGGTGGTATGGTAGGTGTGGTGGTGTGGTATGTGTGGTGGTACTGGTAGTTGTGTGTGGTGCTGGTAGTTGTGTGTGGTGTACTGGTAGTGTGGTGGTGCTGGTAGTTGTGGTGGTGACTGGTAGTTGAGGTGGTGGTGGTGCTGGTAGTGTGGTGGTGGTACTGTAGTAGTGTGGTGGTGCTGGTAGTTGTGGTGGTGGTGGTACTGGTAGTGTGGTGGTACTGGTAGTTGTGGTGGTGGTGGTAGTTGTGTGGTGGTGCTGGTAGTGTGGTGGTGGGGCTGGTAGTGTGGTGGTGGTGGTAGTGTGTGTGGTGGTGGTGGTGGTAGTGGTGTGTGGTGGTGGTGGTGGTGGTGTGATGGTGGTGGTGCTGGTGGTGTGGTGGTGGTGGTGCTGGTAGTGGTGGTGGTGGTGGTGGCTGGTAGTGGTGGTGCTGTTGGTTGACGTGGTGGTGGTGTGGTGGTGGTGGTGGTGGTGCTGGTGGTGGTGGTGGTGCTGGTGGTGGTGGTGGGTGGTGGTGTGTGGTGATGGTGGTGTATGGTGATGGTGGTGTATGGTGGTGTGTGGTGGTGGTGGTGGTGCTGTGGTGATGGTGGTGGTGCTGGTGTGATGATGGTGGTGGTGGTGTTGGTGGTGTGGGTGGGGTGGTGGTGTGAGTGGTGGTGTGGTGGTGGTGGTGTGGTGTTGGTGGTGTGGTGGTGGTGGTGTGGTGGTGGTGGTGTGGTGTGGTGGTGGTGGTGGTGGTGGTGGTGGTGGTGGTGTGGTGGTGGTGGTGGTGTGGTGGTGGTGGTGGTGTGGTGGTGTGGTGGTGGTGGTGGTGGTGTGGTGGTGGTGGGGTGGTGTGGTGGTGGTGTGTGGTGTGTGGTGGTGTGGTGGTGCTGGTGGTGGTGGTGGTGGTGATGGTGGTGGTGGTGGTGGTGTGCTGGTGGTGGTGGTGGTGCTGGTGCTGGTGTGTGGTGGTGCTGGTGTGTGGTGGTGGTGGTGTGGTGGTGGTGGTGGTGGTGGTGTGGTGGTGATGGTGGTGTTGGTAGTCGTGGTGTTTGTGGTGGTGGTGGGGATGGTTGTATTGGTAGTGGTGATAGTGTTCGTTGTGGTGCTGGGGTGGTTGTGGTGGTGGTGGTGGTAATGGTGGTGGGGATGGTGCTGCTGCTGAATATGATCATGACGATGGCGATGTTGATGACGACGACAATGATAATGAGGATGATGACGACAATGGCGACGGCGGCGGGGACGACGGCTACGTCGTTGGCGACGACACTGACAGTGACGACGGTGACGACGACGATGACGGTGAGGTGACAGTGACGGTGACGACAGTAAGAGACACACATAGATATACAGAGAGACAGTAAGAGACACACATAGATATACAGAGAGACAGTAAGAGACACACATATATATACAGAGAGACAGTGAGAGACAGACACAGAGAGTTGAACTGAGCCGAACGAGTTAGATGTAAATGCTTTCGGCGCCTTACAGTAGGAACGCGGACAAATCGATTCAAGTGCAAACACCTGCTGTCATCAAAACCAGTACTCAGTAATGGAAAGCAATAGGTACACAATTAACACGAGAACAAGATATGTCATCAACAAGCTTTTTTTTGCTTTCTCTTTTTTTTCTCCAGCAGACCATGTAGGCAGCGGTCGCGTCGATGGCTTACGGCGCTTCTTGGTTCTGCCCTTGTTGTCCTCCACACCTGGCTCGCAGACAGGCGATCTGAAGCACGTGGAACTGGTGCTGACGCTGTGGCTCTGGTCGCTGACTGAAACCAGATCCTCTTGAGACTCTGTCAAGATCAGAGGGCCCATCAGCAAATGTACGAGATGAGAGAAAAGTTGAGAGAGACACCATGCGTTCAGATTGATTGGTATCGCTGACATTCAGTGCAGAACACACCCGCCCACTCTATCCTGCAGTGTACTCTTCATCTTTTCCATCCTGTGAGTCAAAGCCTCTTCGATCTCATTCGCCTTGTATTGAAAGGTACCTGAAAGCACTTCATGTGCGACCTCGTCAAAAACTGGGATGTACGACGTGATTGGAAGGTGGCGTGGTTCTTGCGAGAGGTTCTTGAAGGGTAGCGACTCGCGTTGTGACAGCCTCCGTTTGCGAGGAAACGGGTGCACTTGAAGATTCAAAGATCATAGACGAGGAAGTTACATAAACCGGGGCGCGTTGCCTACGCTAGGATCTTGCGAGTTCGGCGAGGAAGCGCGAGGGTGATCGCACTGTGCACAGCTCCTCGCTAGCAAGGAGGCACACGTTTTGGAGAGGAGGCTTTGCAGGTACCTAGCCATGTCTAGCGGGAAAATTCAAGATGGCGGAAACTACGCACGAAGATAGTATCCTCACAGACTGCAGTGCTTATAATGTGCGCGCCACTGTCCGTGAATGGAAAGACTGCGCTTGGTCTTGTGGGCACAGGTGTGCAGTGGAATCTCTGCATACTGGCCTTTGAACTTGAAGTCACATGTTATTTTGCCCAGCACTTGTGTGAAGTTGCTGCATTAAATTCACATTGAGAGTTTTCATTGAGGGTATTCACAACTATCATCCCCTGTGGTAATTTTCGTTGCAGTTTCTAGTCAAACGATATTGACATTGGCTGATTGTGATTCACAAAGTTTCTTGATGCAACCTGTCCAGGCCATTCACATGAGCAAAGTGGAATATAGGATGACTTGATTGGATAAATCATCGATTTTCTAACTAACAGAGATCATGAGATACATGTTGAATATAACTAACATATACCATAGCGGATCGGGCTCAGTTTTGAATGTATATTTCCTCAAAGCAAGCCCCCCTACCCTGGTACCTCACACAGCACACGCCCTCCACCTCACCCCACCACCACCACCTTCCCACTCCACCATCCCACCACCCTACCCACCACCCCACCACCCCACACCCCCCCACCCCCCCACCCCATCCCACTACCACCCCACCCCACCACCACGCAGCGCACCCCCTCCACCCCTCCCCCCCACCCCCACCACCCCAGCCCATCCCCCCACCACCAAACCACCCCACCCCACCTCACCACCCCACCCCACCCCATTTTTTTTCCTGGACTCAATAATTCTTATGGACTGTTACTACTTGAGTGGGGGCCCATTCAAGACGACCTAGCGCTCGTCGAGCCCCAAAAGTGCACCCTTGAACGACTCGTCATGACCGAACGCAAGCCAAGATGGCTTCCGCGATGTCTTCTCATCGTTGTGGAGTGCGCTTCTCAACTAGCTGAGTGAACCAGAAGCTGCAGACTCGTTGTTTCTTGTGGAAGCTGACAAATTGTGTTAACCTGCAGCTGTGCATTAAGGCTCGACACCGCTCGAACAGAAATGTATGTCAAAACGACAGTGCTGACTTGGCGTCAGCAAGAATTTCTCGATGCTCACATCAAGGGAGGTTACACAACAAACTAAGGGCTAATGTAAGATAGAGTTGTCTCCCTTGAACTGTTTAAGACGTCTGTCGTAGACAGTTTGCTCACATCTTGCCCGGTAATTATTTCAGAGCAGTTATTCTTTTAAAAAAGAAAATAACAATACCCGCCTGACTTCTTGTG
>JAWQFJ010005299.1:12500-13970 GCA_034096865.1 Theodoxus fluviatilis
TACTTCCATGTTTCCACACCAACATATTTCTTGAAAGATAGCATTATCCCTTTATCTGCCATGAAATCGACATCAGTGTAATGTAGATCTGCCGCATCTGTCTCCCAGTAGGGACAGACGGACAGACTGGCACGCATACACACACACACACACACACACACACACACACACACACACACACACACACAAAGACACACATAGGCTCTGTACATATCAAGTAGTAATGCAAAAAGTTAAACATAAAAATACTTTTTAACCGGATCTGTCACTGATTGAATGAATGAATCATGGCTCTGTTTTGGATTAGATATACACATCTAGTTTTACAAATTGAAAATAATGTCTGAAATAGATCACTGTGACTCTGAATATATGAAAAAGTGATGCCAAAAGTTTATCAAATAAAGGATGTGTTTTTTTCATATATACCGTAACTGCCATTGACTAATTAATTGAATCATGGCTCTGTTTTGGATTAAATATACAAATCCAGTTTTACAAATTTAAAATGATATCTGAAATAAAGCATTTACATAGATTACTACATAATGAAGTTGCAGAGAAAAGCAACGCATGCATTCTTCCTGAAAGAAATGTGCCATCACATCTGCAAAAGTATGTCAACCTTTGATGTAGTGCTAGTGACAACATTTAAAATTTCAGTTAGATATTGATGAAAACAAAACGTCAGCTACGAAATATTGTTTATGTAGGTATATTAATCGTTTGGAAATAAATGGAGCCAACAACTGGACCAGATTTTAGTTTAGTTGCTCTGAATACTATTAGAAGTGTGTTATTGCGGGCACGGAAGCAATAGACGCCTGTTGTACAGTCTGCACAGGCAGCCGTTAGGGGAACATATCAGTTTCCCGCAGCTGTGCAGATGACGGCAGGTGAGCAATCGATGCAGCACAACTGCAGTAACGCGTTGCATAGACTCGAGGAAAGCCAAGTCTTTGCGAGGACTAGGCCGGCGTCAAGGTGATGAAAGCAGATGCAATCAATTATTGACACAAGCTGACATCAACCTACGCATCGCAAGACACGCGTGTGCAACTTGACCAGGCGTGGACCGGTTTTGCGCAGTCCTGCCTCGCCCTGAGTAGAGTCGGGGTGTCCCACTCTCTTGGTGCAGGGGGAACAGCATTGCACACCTCCCATCAGGTGAAACCATTTGCCAACAGAACAACCAGGTACTTTTGTTTCTCACTGCCATGGGTCTGACACAGGGAAGGAGACAATTCAGGTACAAGAAAATGAAGAAAAACATCACAAAAGCCCCGAGAAAACCTGCATAACCCAGAACATAAAACAGCCCACTGCTGCAGCAGGGAAATGTAGGATATAGGGTTATCGATACAGCCCCTTAGTGTTTTTTTATCTTTGGGCAGGTGAAGGACGCCTCTCTGCACTTGCACAACCTGCTTGCCTGTGTGTGTGTCACTGTCCGGGGCTCCTGTTGGTGAA
>JAWQFJ010005301.1:0-12583 GCA_034096865.1 Theodoxus fluviatilis
CGCGGAAGTAGGCGAACTGCCCTGCCGCCCTTGCCTCTTGTAGCTGTCTTCTCTGCCGGGGGGTCCGGTCTCCGGAAACCCCAACGCCGCTTTCTTGAAGGTCCTTCCTGCTTCGAAGAATGGCGATCTTGTCAGTCGTTTTGTTCAGGGTGGCTAGAAGAGGACGTTGTTTTCCCTCCGTAGCCGTCCCGACACGGCGAACGTGACGCACATCTTTCTTCTCAAGGCAGTTGGGCAGTACATGATTCACTGTTTCAAGAAACTGGTTCTCACAGGCTTCCGAGGACTCATTGGCTTCTTCAGGGACATTGTACAAAATAAGGTTGTCTTTTCTGTTTGCAAGCTCGAGTTTCTCCAAGTGTTCTTCCATATACTATAATCGGGATTTCGTTTCTGCCTGACTGTCACTGAGATGTTCCACAAACCCCTCTTGTATTTCCAGCTTCCTCCTGAGAGCGAGCAGTTCATTTTGCACCTTATGCAAATTCCCGCGTATTTCTCCCATCTGTTCATAGAGTTTCTTCATTTCTGTCATAATTTGCTCTGAACAGGCACTTAGGCTTCTTTGCATGTCCGCTCTCAACGTCTCCATTGCCTCTACTAGGTCCTCTTTCTCCAGGCCTGGTCCCGGATTTTCCTCCACCGTGGGACAACAGTAGCAGGAAAGAGAGGTCATGTAGAGTAATCCATCTGTGAGCTTGCGACTCGCCCGACATAACCAAGTTTGCCGCAACACAGCCCGAAGTGGTTCCGCGCGCCTCAACTAGCTTGAAATCGGCGTAAAGCCTCGCTGCAACCGTATCCCTGCCCAACATGCAAGCGAACCAACTTTCCACACCGTGTAGCGTAGCCACGTAGTGCATCAAGCAGCCTAACACCACTCCAAGTGTGACGGCAGCAATGCACAAACCAACACAAGTGTGTCGGTCACCAGTTGTATCTGGCGGCTTGAAGCCATCTCCGCGAGCAGCACGTGCCGAATGCAGTCCAATCCTTGCACGAAAAGTTTCAATGTCCACACCCATCTCACTCGTTCGAGAAGTGAGCACTCATCACTATCATATAGAAGACAGTATATGTAACCAAAAAACAGTCACTAATTCTCAAAAGAACTTTGGAAGGTTTTCTCTCCTACATCACTGACCTCACTTGATCAAGACGAGAACAGTGATGCAAAAATCATTCCACTCAGACGTCTCCTGCCGCCAAAACAGCCGCAGTACGGCGGAGCACTCCAAAACACGTCTGCTCTGGTCAACAGCAAGGCCGTAAGTCGAGAGAGAGTGAGAGAGAGTGAGAGAGAGACAGAGAGAGAGTGAGAGAGAGAGTGAGAGAGAAAGAGAGAGAGTGAGAGAGAGAGTGAGAGAGAGAAGAGTGAGTGAGAGAGAGTGAGAGAGAGTGAGAGACAGAGAGAGAGAGTGAGAGAGAGTGATAAAGAGAGTGAGAGTGAGTGAGAGAGAGTGAGAGAGAGAGTGAGTGAGAGAGAGTGAAAGAGAGAGTGAGAGAGATAGAGTGAGAGAGAGAGAGAAAGAGAGAGAGTGAGAGAGAGAGCGTGAGAGAATGAGAGAGAGTGAGTGAGAGAATGAGAGAGAGTGAGTGAGAGAGAGAGAGAGGGGGGGAAGAGAGAGAGAGAGAGGGGGGAAAAGAGAGAGAAAGAGAGAGAGAGAGAGAGGAAAAGAGAGAGAAAGAGAGAAAGAGAGAGAGAGGAAAAGAGAGAGAAAGAGATAGAGAGGAAAAGAGAGAGAAAGAGATAGAGAAAGAGAGAAAGAGAGAGAGAGAGAAAGAGAGAGAAAGAGAGAGAGAGAGAAATTGAGAGAGAGAGAAAGAGAAAGAGAGAAAGAGAAAGAGAGAGATTGATTGATTGATTCTTTATTTGCGGCCGACGACCCATTGACGAAGATGAATAGATATATACAAGTTAAAAACGAAGTTTGCAATGTTTAAGATTCTCTACTATATACAACGTGTGGTGAAAGAACACGGCCTTGAAATATACAACATCAAGGTTTCCTAGAAGTATAATGGGTAAATGTACATTGGAATAAAATGTATGATATCGCGTTAGTTGCGTTACTCTTTACCCTGCGTATTTGAAGCAGTGTCTTGCAGTTTGTGCAGGAGTCTTTGGAACGCATAATAAATAAACATTGCGACGTCACGGATCTTCCGTTCGTCTTTTCCTTTCATCAAGTAGGTTATACTGAAATGAACATTTTGCATGTGTTTTGACGAGTACTTTTGTCTAATGTCATAGAATTCTGGACAGTACATTAAGAAGTGAATTTCGATTTCGATTTCGCTACAATTACATACAGGGCACTTCCAGTCACCATTATCTGCCCTGGTTGACGGTGAATTAATTCTCAAAGCTGTGCATCCCACACGGAACCGTGCCAAAGCATCACGAAATGTTTTAATGTTTATACAAGAAAGTAATGTTCACACGAAAATGCATCTTTAAAACATCTGTAGAAATCAAATCTAATGCTAGAGGTAATTCTCGAATTCCACTCATGCAGATAAAAATCCCGTAATTTCTAAGACACTTAATCAAACCCTTCTCGTTTTGAGTGGCACCATTGATCCATACATAAGCAAAGCCTAGTTTAGACAGACCAGTTTGTACAGATTTTGCCCAGTTTATCCTTTCGGGCAAATTTTATCGGATCAATATTATGTATGCTTGCTTTGCTATTCTTGAACTAGGCATCGTGCACACTCGTAGCCAATACTTGACAGCTTGAAGTGTGGTTGTAATGAATAAGGGATAACTGCCAAACTCACTGTAATATATTGTATTGGGGGATTTAAGGTCAACATTAAGAAAACGCTTGCACGCAAAAGTATGTGCTTTTGAGAGATAGATAGATAGAGAGAAAGAGAGAGAGATATAGATAGAGAGAGAGAAACAGGTGGGGGGGGGAGAGAATGAAAGAGAGACAATGAGAGAAATATATATATATATATATAAAAGAGAGACAATGAGAGAATGATATAAAGAAAGAGAGAGAGAGAGAGAAGAGAGGGGTGGTGGAAGGTTAGAGAGAGAGAGAGAGAGAGAGAATGAAAGAGAAAGAAAAGAGAGACAATGAGAGAATGATATAAAGAAAGAGAGAGAGAGAGAGAGAGAGAGAGAGAGAGAGAGAGAGAGAGAGAGAGAGGCAGGCAGGCAGGTAGGCAGACAGACCAACAGACCGACAGGCAGACTGAATGACTGACAGACAAACAGACAGACAGACAGACAGACAGACAGGCAGACAGACAGGCAGACAGACACACAGACACACAGACGGACAGACAGACAGACCGATAGACAGACAGACAGACAGACAGACAGACAGACCGACAGACCGACCGACCGACCGATCGACCGACCGACCGACCGACCGACCGACCGACCGACCGACCGACCGACCGACCGACCGACCGACCGACCGACCGACCGACCGACCGACCGACCGACCGACGGACGGACGGACGGACGGACGGACGGACGGACGGACGGACGGACGGACGGACGGACGGACAGACAGACAGACAGTCAGACAGACAGACAATTTACGTGCCGGAGTTGGTTGTACAGTTACTGAAAAAGAATAGATGACAAGCAACCGACAAAGTTCTTTCTTGAGCAGATGGGGTCCTGAAAAGGGCCGTTTGGGGGTGCTACTGCAGCCGATGAGGGAAGTTCCCGCTACGGGATGGAGAGGCAGTGGGTTGGCAGGGGCTTGCAGCGGTGCTCCGGGTCACTCACGGCGAGCTTTCGAAGCCACAGCCACTTCGTCAGGCCAAAGTGACAGACAGACAGACAGAGAGACTGACAGACTGACAGACTGACAGACTGAGAGACTGACAGACAGACAGACAGACAGACAGACAGACAGACAGACAGACAGACAGACAGACAGACACACACAGACAGACAATGAGAGAAAGAGAGACAGAGGGAAAGAAAGACAGAAAGAGACTGAGACAGAGACAGAGAGAGAAGTATGAGGGAACTGTACAGTAAAGGTTACTGGTCCTTTACAAGAACCCCTCTTATGAATCAAAATAAAACGATAGATCATTTGAAAGTACACTCGAGCCAGTAACGTACATAAAAGAACTAACTCACAAAGAGTTGCCCCTCTAAACATATCTGGTAGCCTTAACTCCTCGTGTAAACAATTCCACAAATTAAAAAAAAATGTTATATATAAAAAAATCCGCCGATCTGTTGACCGAGATAGTCTCATGACAAAAAGGTATTTATGATATTTCCATGAGGAAGAGTTACCATAATCGAAATACTCGTTACCCAAGTCAGAGAGAAAGGAGGCTGCTCTGGAACCATTGGGAGCTCACTGTCGACTTGTTCTGTGCTCGACAGAGACAAGGTGGAAATTGCAACAGCCCGATACTTGTGCCTGAGGACAACCAGGCAGTTACGCCCACACTAAAACGCATGAGAGTAACGAAGAGCTGTAGAAGCTGGATTCCACCCTAAACCAGCTAGCAGGCTTTTCCAACCCTGTAGAATCGTCTGGGCTTTGAGCTCACCCATTCTGTGCCACTCGTGATTGAAAAAAAACATAAAAAGGAAGAGTAATTGTAAAAATAACATACATTTCTGGCTCAAGTATTTTGAAAAATAAATAGAATCGTTTTCAGCCTTGAACCAAATGAACATTTTGCATAATCCAGACATCTTCTTGTATTATTCACCTCCGACGAATCTATGTACCACAGGCGCTTGTTCAGTTCGTTTTTCCTTTTGTATCTCTGTTGGTTGTCCACTACTTAATTTGTTTGTGTGTTTGTTTGTTTGTTTATTTTTTCGTTACTTTGCATTTTATATTTGTTTTTCGATGTTTAAAAACGATAAAAGGCACTTCAGATTTTACTGCTCACCTCTCGGGTTTTCATCTCTCACTGACATTTGCAGTACCTCGTTCCTCACTGTCTGCCTGACGAAAACTCACCTTGGCATTGAGGCCAGCAGAGTAAACGGTGACGATTGCCGCGTTTAGGAAGATACTCCACGCCAACCATAACAAGAAGATGACCTCCTCCAAGGAGTAGCTCTGCCTGGAGCAGCCGTAGACGACGATCAGCACCGTGGTGTAGCACAGCAGGTAGGATTGGGCCAGGAAGTGGGAGAAGACACTGTCTGTGGCCTCCAGAAGCTCACACAGACTCTCTAAGTGCAGACGTCTTCTCTCCAGTCCTTCAGCTTCCACATGGCCGTTGGATTGAAGCTTGACAGCCTCGCTAAATCTGGTCAGCTCCTCCTTGAGCATATAGGAGAACATCATGAAGAAGGAAATTTCAAAGGAGGTAATCATTACTGCCAGAAACTGCAGAAACGTCGTCACACAGATGGCCACGATCTTCGGGGTGCCGACGGTATTTTTGAAGGGAGTCAGGTACCATCGAAACGACGAGGAGTATTCCGAACTCCACACGACCATGAATACTGCCGCAAACAGTGCAAGCGCTGCACTCACAGCAAACTGAACGCGATGCAGCCGCATTCTCCTCACGATGGCCGGGTCCAGGCCGTGCTCGCAAAAATAAGAGCGGAAGTTTTCGATGAGAGCTGGAATGCGCCTGTTGCTATAAACCTGAACCAAGCTGAACAGGGATAGGACTGTGAACATTAAAGCAACGATGAATTCCGGGATGCTACTTTCCAGGTTCTTCCAGGTTGTCACCAAATGATAACCATACTTCACGGCACTGAAGAGGTGACAAGTGTTGGCAAAAAGACACCACAGAGCCCTGCGGACGGAAATCCTGCGTGTGGACTTCGATCCATCAGTTGCAACTTTGGCGGACGACGTCTCTGTCTCCGAGACATAGATGCCAATGAGTGTCAGCCATATCAGGACCGAATGTACGATACTGGCCAGATTGGCAGCGTCTTGTTCGTGGCTCTTTTCCGTTGCTGCCGGGGCTTCTGACGCGAGCTCTTCAGTTATGTCGCCGTGCTCTTCAAGGTCGACTAGCTCCGTCGCCATGACGACAAGGCTTCGTGTTTATCAAAGTCCACAGAGGTTTACAAAAGCTGGATGAACCACACTGGAAACGGAAAGTAATCAAGATCTTATTAATCGTGCTGATCGCAAGATCCAGCCCAACTGTGTCTGCCCTTGTACATTGAACTTGTCACTATCTTGGGAACGAAGGTCTCAAGTTGTACCAAAAGTCCGAGACTGTTTCATAGATCATTCACTATTTTGTCTGTACTTGCGTGGCACCTATCAGAACTTCAAACACCGCGGATCCATCGACGGAAAGGCACCGATGACACGAAGTATGTCCACAAACTGAGGGCTTTCCTCTGCACAGTTTTTTAATGGAGTCAGGTCCCGTTCAGGGCCAAGTTGGTCCAGTTATGCGTTGTGTGCAAACAGTTCATGATTCGTTGGTCGAGACAACGAGTCCCTGCTGGAAGTCTACAGACCGCGATCACTCGAAGTGAACACACCCAAGGCAGTGACATGCGCAACTGACGTGAAATCATCGCTATGACTCGTTGATCGTCACTGCGCATGCGCAGGAAACACCACAAAACGAGTCGAGCCTTTTCACGTGTGGCATTGCCAACTACGTCACAGCCAAGGGAGCGGTATTTTTGTGTCTGCGTTCCACAGTCACGTTGCAGAGTTAACTGACGCTTAAACCGGGTAGGGATGGATGGATGGAAGTAAATGGCACGGCGGCCGGGATCAATAAAATGAGGAGGCCCGCTCAATGTGTTCTCGGTGCGTTTAATGGTATCGGATTTGCCACCATTTGGCCCGATAAGGCCCCAGGGAAAAGTACCGTGGCACACGCTTCCTTTAATCAGAGCCGCAAAGATTGCGAGGTTGCTAATGGAGTCTGGTATTATGTGGACAAACACTTTGGAGAATAAACAGAGGGCAGACGGACTAATGGGCTCCAAGACGCGTGAAAAGATGACACTGAAATGTAGTACCAAGACGTCCCACCTAAGTTAACACTGAATTGCAGTACCAAGGCGTCCCACCAAGGGTGACACTGTAATTTGCAGTACCAAGACGTCCCACCAAGGGTGATACTGAATGGCAGTACCAAGACGTCCGACCCAGAGTGACACTGAATTGCAGTACCAAGGCGTCCCACCAAGGGTGATACTGTAATTTGCAGTACCAAGACGTCCCACCAAGGGTGACACTGAATTGCAGTACCAAGACGTCCCACAAAGGGTGACACTGAATTGCAGTACCAAGACGTCCCACCAAGGATGACACTGAATTACAGTACCAAGACGTCCTACCAATGGTGACACTGAATTACAGTACCAAGACGTCCTAACAAGGGTGACACTGAATTACAGTACCAAGACGTCCCACCAAGGATGACACTGAATGGCAGTACCAAGACGTCCAACCCAGAGTGACACTGAATTGCAGTACCAAGACGTCCCACCAAGGATGACACTGAATTGCAGTACCAAGTCGTCCGACCCAGAGTGACACTGAATTGCAGTACCAAGACGTTTCACCAAGGGTGACACGGAATTGCAGTACCAAGACGTCCCACCAAGAATGACACTGAATTGCAGTACCAAGACGTCCCACCAAGAATGACACTGAATTGCAGTACCAAGACGTTCCACCAAGGGTGATACTGAATTGCAATACCAAGACGTCCCACTAAGGGTGACACTGAATTGCAGTACCAAGACGTCCCACCAAGAATGACACTGAATTGCAGTACCAAGACTTCCTATCAAGGGTCACACTGAATGGCAGTACCAAGACGTCCCACCAAGAATGACACTGAATTGCAGTACCAAGACGTTCCATCCAGGATGACACTGAATTGCAGTACCAAGACGTCCCACCAAGAATGACACTGAATTGTAGTACCAAGACGTTCCACCAAGAATGACACTGAATTGCAGTACCAAGACGTCCTATCAAGGGTCACACTGAATTGTAGTACCAAGACGTCCCACCAAGGGTGACGCTGAATTGCAGTACCAAGACGTCCCACCAAGGGTGACACTGAATGGCAGTACCAAGACGTCCCACCAAGAATGACACTGAATTGCAGTACCAAGACGTCCAATCAAGGGTGATACTGAATGGCAGTGCCAAGACGTCCGACCCAGAGTGACGCTAAATTGCAGTACCAAGGCGTCCCACCGTGGGTGACCCTGAATTGCAGTACCAAGACGTCCCACCAAGGGTGACCCTGAATTGCAGTACCAAGACGTCCCACCAAGGGTGATACTGAATTGCAGTACCAAGACGTCCGACCCAGAGTGCTGATTTGCAGTACCAAGGCGTCCCACCCAGAGTGACACTGAATTGCTGTACCAAGGCGTCCCACTAAGGATGACACTGAATGGCAGTACCAAAGCGTCCCACCAAGGGTGACCCTGAATTGTGGTACCAAGACGTCCCACCAAGGGTGACCCTGAATTGCAGTACCAAGACGTCCCACCAAGGGTGACCCTGAATGGCAGTACCAAGGCGTCCCACCAAGGGTGACCCTGAATTGTGGTACCAAGACGTCCCACCAAGGGTGACACTGAATGGCAGTACCAAGGCGTCCCACCAAGGGTGACCCTGAATTGTGGTGCCAAGATGTCCCACCAAGGGTGACCCTGAATTGTGGTACCAAGGCGTCCCACCAAGGGTGACCCTGAATTGTGGTACCAAGGCGTTCCACCAAGGGTGATACTGAATTGCAGTACCAAGGCGTCCCACCCAGAGTGACACTGAATTGCAGTACCAAGACGTCCCACCAAGAGTGACACTGAATTGCAGTACAAGACGTCCCACCAAGGGTGATACTGAATTGCAGTACCAAGGCGTCCCACCCAGAGTGATACTGAATTGCTGTACCAAGGCGTCTCACTAAGGATGACACTGAATTGCAGTACCAAGACGTCCTACCAAGGGTGACACTGAATTGCAGTACCAAGACGTCCCACCAAGGGTGACACTGAATGACAGTACCAAGACGTCCCAACCAGAGTGACACTTAATTGCAGTACCAAGACGTCTCACAAAGGATGACACTGAATTGCAGTACCAAGACATCCCACAAAGGATGACACTGAATTGCAGTATCAAGATGTCACACAAAGGGTGACACTGAATTGCAGTACCAAGACGTCATACAAAGGGTGACACTGAATTGCAGTACCAAGACGTCCCACAAAGGATGACACTGAATTGCAGTACCAAGACGTCTCACCAAGGATGACACTGAATTGCAGTACAAAGACGTCCCACAAAGGGTGACACTGAATGGCAGTACCAAGACGTCCCACTAAAGATGACACTGAATTACAGTACCAAGACGTCCCACAAAGGGTGACACTGAATGGCAGTACCAAGACGTCCCACCAAGAATGACACTGAATTGCAGTACCAAGACGTCCCACCAAGGGTGACACTGAATTGCAGTACCAAGACGTCCTACCCAGAGTGACACTGAATTGCAGTACCAAGACGTCCCACCCAGAGTGACACTGAATTGCAGTACCAAGACGTCCCACCAAGGCTGACACTGAATGGCAGTACCAAGACGTCTCAACCAGAGTGACACTGAATTGCAGTACCAAGACGTCCCACCAAGGGTGACACTGAATTGCAGTACCAAGACGTCCCACCAAGGGTGACACTGAATTGCAGTACCAAGACGTCCCACAAAGGATGACACTGAATTGCTGTACCAAGACGTCCCACCAAGGATGACACTGAATTGCAGTACCAAGACGTCCCACAAAGGGTGACACTGAATTGCCGTACCAAGACGTCCCACTAAAAACGACACTGAATTGCCGTACCAAGACGTCCCACTAAAGACGACACTGAATTGCAGTACCAAGACGTCCCACAAAGGATGACACTGAATTACAGTACCAAGACGTCCTACCAATAATGACACTGAATTGCAGTACCAAGACGTCCCACCAAGGGTGACACTAAATTGCAGTACCAAGACGTCCTATCAAAGGTCACACTGAATGGCAGTACCAAGACGTCCCACCCAGAGTGACACTGAATTGCAGTACCAAGACGTCTCACCGAGAGTGTCACTGAATTGCAGTACCAAGACGTCCCACCCAGAGTGACACCAAATTGCAGTACCAAGACGTCCCACCAAGGATGACACTGAATAGCAGTACCAAGACGTCCTACCAAGAGTGAAACTGAATGGCAATACCAAGACGTCCTAACAAGGGTGACACTGAATTGCAGTGCCAAGACGTCCCACCAAGGATGACACTGAATGGCAGTACCAAGACGTCCTAACAAGGGTGACACTGAATTACAGTACCAAGACGTCCCACCAAGGATGACACTGAATTACAGTACCAAGACGTCCTACCAACGGTGACACTGAATTACAGTACCAAGACGTCCTAACAAGGGTGACACTGAATTACAGTACCAAGACGTCCTGACAAGGATGACACTGAATTGCAGTACCAAGACGTCCAACCCAGAGTGACACTGAATTGCAGTACCAAGACGTCCCACCAAGGATGACACTGAATTGCAGTACCAAGTCGTCCGACCCAGAGTGACACTGAATTGCAGTACCAAGACGTTTCACCAAGGGTGACACGGAATTGCAGTACCAAGACGTCCCACCAAGAATGACACTGAATTGCAGTACCAAGACGTCCCACCAAGAATGACACTGAATTGCAGTACCAAGACGTTCCACCAAGGGTGATACTGAATTGCAATACCAAGACGTCCCACCAAGGGTGACACTGAATTGCAGTACCAAGACGTCCCACCAAGAATGACACTGAATTGCAGTACCAAGACTTCCTATCAAGGGTCACACTGAATGGCAGTACCAAAACGTCCCACCAAGAATGACACTGAATTGCAGTACCAAGACGTTCCATCCAGGATGACACTGAATTGCAGTACCAAGACGTCCCACCAAGAATGACACTGAATTGTAGTACCAAGACGTTCCACCAAGAATGACACTGAATTGCAGTACCAAGACGTCCTATCAAGGGTCACACTGAATTGTAGTACCAAGACGTCCCACCAAGGGTGACGCTGAATTGCAGTACCAAGACGTCCCACCAAGGGTGACACTGAATGGCAGTACCAAGACGTCCCACCAAGAATGACACTGAATTGCAGTACCAAGACGTCCTATCAAGGGTGATACTGAATGGCAGTGCCAAGACGTCCGACCCAGAGTGACGCTAAATTGCAGTACCAAGGCGTCCCACCAAGGGTGACCCTGAATTGCAGTACCAAGACGTCCCACCAAGGGTGACCCTGAATTGCAGTACCAAGACGTCCCACCAAGGGTGATACTGAATTGCAGTACCAAGACGTCCGACCCAGAGTGCTGATTTGCAGTACCAAGGCGTCCCACCCAGAGTGACACTGAATTGCTGTACCAAGGCGTCCCACTAAGGATGACACTGAATGGCAGTACCAAGGCGTCCCACCAAGGGTGACCCTGAATTGTGGTACCAAGACGTCCCACCAAGGGTGACCCTGAATTGCAGTACCAAGACGTCCCACCAAGGGTGACCCTGAATGGCAGTACCAAGGCGTCCCACCAAGGGTGACCCTGAATTGTGGTACCAAGACGTCCCACCAAGGGTGACACTGAATGGCAGTACCAAGGCGTCCCACCAAGGGTGACCCTGAATTGTGGTGCCAAGATGTCCCACCAAGGGTGACCCTGAATTGTGGTACCAAGGCGTCCCACCAAGGGTGATACTGAATTGCAGTACCAAGGCGTCCCACCCAGAGTGACACTGAATTGCAGTACCAAGACGTCCCACCAAGAGTGACACTGAATTGCAGTACAAGACGTCCCACCAAGGGTGATACTGAATTGCAGTACCAAGGCGTCCCACCCAGAGTGATACTGAATTGCTGTACCAAGGCGTCTCACTAAGGATGACACTGAATTGCAGTACCAAGACGTCCTACCAAGGGTGACACTGAATTGCAGTACCAAGACGTCCCACCAAGGGTGACACTGAATGACAGTACCAAGACGTCCCAACCAGAGTGACACTTAATTGCAGTACCAAGACGTCTCACAAAGGATGACACTGAATTGCAGTACCAAGACATCCCACAAAGGATGACACCGAATTGCAGTATCAAGATGTCACACAAAGGATGACACTGAATTGCAGTACCAAGACGTCATACAAAGGGTGACACTGAATTGCAGTACCAAGACGTCCCACCAAGGATTACACTGAATTGCAGTACAAAGACGTCCCACCAAGGATTACACTGAATTGCAGTACCAAGACGTCCCACCAAGGATTACACTGAATTGCAGTACAAAGACGTCCCACAAAGGATGACACTGAATTGCAGTACCAAGACGTCCCACCAAGGATTACACTGAATTGCAGTACAAAGACGTCCCACAAAGGATTACACTGAATTGCAGTACCAAGACGTCATACAAAGGGTGACACTGAATTGCAGTACCAAGACGTCCCACCAAGGATTACACTGAATTGCAGTACAAAGACGTCCCACAAAGGATGACACTGAATTGCAGTACCAAGACGTCCCACCAAGGATTACACTGAATTGCAGTA
>JAWQFJ010005302.1:0-42500 GCA_034096865.1 Theodoxus fluviatilis
AAGAAGGGCAAAGCCCATACGACTCACATGCTTGACCTTGACCTTTATATGACCTTGACCTTCAGGTGACCTTCAAGGTCAAGGTCAAACAACTAAACCTACCAATGACATCATACACAAAGAAATGCTTTACACATTTTTCCTACCAAAATACATGTGACCTTGACCCAAGGTCAAGGTCATCCAAGGTCATGCAACACAAAGCTGTTAATTCAAGACATAGGAAGCACAATGGTGCTTATTGGCACTTTCTACCATGAGATATAGTCACTTTTAGTGGTTCACTACCCCATTTTGGTCACATTTCATAAGGGTCAAAGTGACCTTGACCTTGATGATATGTGACCAAATGTGTCTCATGATGAAAGTATAACATGTTTCCCACATAATTATTAAGTTTGAAACAGTTATCTTCCATAGTTCAGGGTCAAGGTCACTTCAAAATATGTATACAATCCAACTTTGAAGAGCTCCTGTGACCTTGACCTTGAAGCAAGGTCAACCAAACTGGTATCAAAAGATAGGGCTTGCTTTGATCTATATACCACTTGTAGCTAAGGTCGCCATTCTCAATAACCTGGGAGAAAATTGGGAAAATGTGAAAAATGACTGTTTTTGAGACCACATTTATGGCTCCTGTGACCTTGACCTTGAAGCAAGGTCAAGTCACTGTGTATGTTTTTTGAGGCCTTGTCATCATACACCATCATGCCACATTTGGTGTTGATAGACTTAATAGTCTCCGAGAAAAATCCAACGTTTAAGTTTTTTACGCCCGGACGCCCGGACGCCCGGACGGACGGACGGACGGACGACACGGCTCAGTACATAGACTCACTTTTGCTTCGCATGTGAGTCAAAAAACCTTTCTTTAATCCTTGTTTAGGACTTTCTTCAGTGAGCGAAACAAAATGCTTGTAGACATCACAACAATGATCAGATACAACTTTATAAGAACGCCACAAAGATTTCCTCCAAGTGGGCTGCACCACAAATTTGGTCTTTTCATTCATTCAGTTCAAGGTGCATCTTCCAAAGCTTCATCAAACACCATATTAATTAGTCTATTAGCAAAGATAATGTGTAGTAAATACTATACACCGCAATCCCCCGCAATCTCCCTGCAATATGAGTGATCATAAGTATTTGTTTGTTTTTTGGTTTTTGTTTGAACTGAAAAAAAAGTATTTTACATTTTAGTTCATCTTGTTGTTGATTTGAGTGAGTGAGTGACTCAGACCAGAAAAATCTCCCCCGCAATATGAAATATTATAAGTATTTGTTTGTTTTTTTGTTTTTGTTTGAACTGAGTAATAAAGTATTTTACACTTTAGTTCATTTTGTTGTTGATTTGAGTGAGTGAGTGAGTGAGTGAGTGAGTGAGTGAGTGAGTGAGTGAGTGAGTGAGTGAGTGAGTGAGTGAGTGAGTGACTCAAACCAGAAAAATAGCAGAATTAACCACCCGTGAACAAATGAATATAATGTTGACTGCTCAGTCTGATGACACCTGACAGAGCTTGAGTTCACTCAAACCAGAAGAAAAACAAGCAGAGTGCTCAGTACATCAGCCAACAAGTCCCAGTCTCAGCTTAGTAGGCATTCGGGCATTCAAATGACCAGCATGGCCAGCAGAGACTGGGGACGAGGCCGGCATCGTGATCTGTCTGATGACACAAGGTAGGCTTGAATAAGTAACTATATAATTATGCTGGTAGGATGATAATGATGATAACGATGATGATGATGATGAAGACAATGATGTTGATGATGATGATGATGATGATGATGACGACGACAACGATGACGATGATGATCAATTAATAATTAAATTCAACATAATTGGTTTCAGATTGCCGCCAAAAGCGCGAGACCGGGGACGAGACCGGCATCGTGATCTGTCTGATGACACAAGGTAAGCTTGAATAAGTAACTATATAATTATTCTGGTTGGATGATGATGATGATGATGATGATGATGATGATGATGATGAATTGTCATGCGTATGGGCCGGTGTGTATTAACTGCAACTTTAGTACAACTTAATAACCGTAAGATGGCGATGATGATGCTGTTGTCATGCTTATTAACTGTAACTGTATTAAGATGGTGATGATGATTAATGGTTAAGAAGATCAATTAAGAATTAAATTCAACATAATTGGTTTCATATTGCCGCCAAAAGCGCGAGACCGGGGACGAGGCCGGCATCGTGATTTGTCTGATGACATAAGGTAGGCTTGAATAAGTAACTATATAATTATGCTGGTTGGATGATGATGACGAAGATGATGATGATGATGATGATGATGATGATAATGATGATGATGATGATGTCATGTGTATGGGCCGATGCGTATTAACTGCAACTGTAACTTAAAACTTAGTAACCGTACGATGGCTATGATGATGATGATGATGTCATGCTGGTTGGATGATGATGATGATGACGATGATGATGATGATGATGATGATGATGATGTCATGCGTATGGGCCGATGCGTATTAACTGCAACTGTAGTACAACTTAGTAACCGTAAGATGGTGATGATGATGATGATGATGTTGTCATGCTTATTAACTGTCATGCATATGGGCCGATGTGTATTATCTGCAACTGTAATACAACTTAGTAACTGTAAGATGACGATGATGATGATGATGATGATGATGATGATGATGATGATGTCATGTCAACTGTTACTGTAGTACACAGTTACACAATGGCAGCTGCAGATGATGATGATGGTGGTTATTAAGATGATGCCGATGAATGGTTAATGTCAGCTTCTGACGATCGTGATGAACTAAATTCAACATAATTGGTTTCAGATTGCCGCCAAGAGCACGAGGAAGAGGTAGAAAAGGGGGTGCCCCTGTGACTTTTCCCTGTGGGACCTGCCGTGAAGAAACAGATGGTACGAACTCAATCGCTTGTGTGGTAAGTTTATTAAAAAAATTATTTGGTAGGTCAGTTGATAGGTAGACACTTATTTACTTTGCTCGTTGATCAGTAGGCAGGTTGGTCAGTAGACTGATTGGTCACTCATTTACTTTCAGATTTTTAACAAATTATGATTCCACACAAGTTGCCAAAAGATAACTGCATGCCTATTGGTTCAATGGCGAGAGACTACAGAGGAGTACATCTGCCGCCTGTGTCGAGGGGACTACAAGGCACGGGTTTACAGCGGCTTAAAGAAGTAAATTAAAAAATTCACTAATAATAAGCTAACTACAATGAATACTGCTAAATAATAGAAGAAGAAGAAGAAGAAGAAGAAGAAGAAGAAGAAGAAGAAGAAGAAGAAGAAGAAGAAGAAGAAGAAGAAGAAGAAGAAGAAGAAGAAGAAGAAGAAGAAGAAGAAGAAGAAGTTAATATTATAATGTCATATGTTGCAGGAAGCAGCCAAGGGCGTCACGTCACTGGTGTCAGAGTGAGAGAGAGAGCTTGATATGCGAAGGTGGGGCCATCTACACATTGGTTGATGATTTACCTGACTATACCAAGAACGCAACGGACACGAATGCAGCCAAATAATGCAAAGACATCACCTTGGTGGTCGCCCACTGATAACACCTGGTGACGGCAACTGTCTGTTCCACGCCATTTCTATAATATTGACCGGTTCGTGCAGATTGGCCGATGAACTGAGATATAAAACATGCCTCCAAATGGCCCTTAATAAAGAAAATGTGTTGGACGGGCACCCTCAGCTTGGGGATGTCTTTATAGTATCTCCCCCCAATTACGATTCGTCGATGCTTGACTGTGCTTGTGATGGCAACTTTTCTTCAGCATGGACAATCTTGGCATTGTCACAGGTACTACGCAAGAACATTACGTCACTGTATCCACCTGAGAACGGGACATGGGACGAAACAGTGTCAATCTTGACAACAGTGTTTGGGAACTTCACTGCCAATGTGCCGTTGTCCATTTTTTGGACGGGCCCCAAGAAGACGAAAAACAAAATGTGGTTGCCCAACCACTTCTTACCCATAGCCCCAGCTGATGATGACGGTTGTGAGGTTAGTGACGGTAGTGTTGATGATGAAGATGAAGTTGATGACAGAGTCAGTGGTGGTGTTGATGATGAAGTTCATGACAGAGACAGAGACAGTGGTGGTGATGATGATAAATCTGATGAACAAGAAGGGTAAAACCCATATGACTCACATGCTTGATCTTGACCTTTACGTGACCTTGACCTTTACGTGACCTTGACCTTCAGGTGACCTTCAAGGTCAAGGTCAAACAACTAAATATAGCAATGACATCATACATTAAGAACTGCTTCACACATTTTTCATACCAAAATACATACGACCTTGACCCAAGGTCAAGGTTATCCAAGGTCATGCAACACAAAGCTGTTAATTCAAGACATAGGAAGCACAATGGTGCTTATTGGCACTTTCTACCATGAGATATGGTCACTTTTTGTGGTTCACTACCCCATTTTGGTCACATTTCATAAGGGTCAAAGTGACCTTGACCTTGATGATATGTGACCAAATGTGTCTCATGATGAAAGTATAACATGTGTACTACAATGTTATGAAGTTTGGAAGAGTTATCTTCCATAGTTCAGGTTCAAGATCACTTCAAAATATGTATACAATCCAACTTTAAAGAGCTCCTGTGACCTTGACCTTGAAGCAAGGTCAAGTCACTATGTATTTTTGTGAGGCCTTATCATCCTACACCATCATGCCAAATTGGGTGTTGATAGACTTAATAGTCTCCGAGAAAAATCCAACGTTAAAGTTTTTTAAGGATTACAGGACGCCCAGACGCCCGGACGCCCGGACGGACGACACGGGTGACCTAGTATGAAAGTATAACATGTGTACTACAATGTTATGAAGTTTGGAAGATTAATCTTACATAGTTCAGGGTCAAGGTCACTTCCAAAAATATGTATACAATCCAACTTTAAAGAGCTCCTGTGACCTTGACCTTGAAGCAAGGTCAATCAAACTGGTATCAAAAGATAGGGATTACTTTGCCCTATAAACCATATATAGGTCAGGTATCCAATCTCAAAAACTTCAGTCAAAAATTGGGAAAATTTGAGAAATGGCTGTTTTCTAGACTGCCCCTGCGACCTTGACCTTGAAGCAAGGTCAAGTCACTATATATGTTTTTGTACGCCTTGTCATCATACACCATCATGCCAAATTGGGTGTTGATAGACTTAATAGTGTCCGAGAAAAATCCAACGTTAAAGTTTGTACGGACGCACGGACGGACAAAACAGGTGAGTACATAGACTCTCTTTTGCTTCGCATGTGAGTCAAAAAACACACTGGACACTGGACACACTTGAACTCCCAAATGAAAAATTTCTTAACTTAGATTAGTTAGAAGCCCTGGTTTACACACTGAACTCAAAAACAGAACCTGAATGTCTGGAAAAGGTACCAGATGGACCTAAAAACAAACAAGAAGGGCAAAGCCCATACGACTCACACGCTTGACCTTGACCTTTATATGACCTTGACCTTCAGGTGACCTTCAAGGTCAAGGTCAAACAACTAAACCTACCAATGACATCATACACTAAGAAATGCTTTACACATTTTTCCTACCAAAATACATGTGACCTTGACCCAAGGTCAAGGTCATCCAAGGTCATGCAACACAAAGCTGTTAATTCAAGACATAGGAAGCACAATGGTGCTTATTGGCACTTTCTACCATGAGATATGGTCACTTTTTGTGGTTCACTACCCCATTTTGGTCACATTTCATAAGGGTCAAAGTGACCTTGACCTTGATGATATGTGACCAAATGTGTCTCATGATGAAAGTATAACATGTGCCCCACATAATTATTAAGTTTGAAACAGTTATCTTCCATAGTTCAGGTTCAACTTCAAGGTCACTTCAAAATATGTATACAATCCAACTTTGAAGAGCTCCTGTGACCTTGACCTTGAAGCAAGGTCAACCAAACTGGTATCAAAAGATAGGGCTTACTTTGCCCTATATACCATGTATAGGTCAGGTATCCAATCTCAAAAACTTCAGAGAAAATTGAGAAAATGTGAAAAATGACTGTTTTTTAGACAACATTTATGGCCCCTGCGACCTTGACCTTGAAGCAAGGACAAGTCACTATGTATGTTTTTTTAGGCCTTGTCATCATACACCATCATGCCACATTTGGTATTGATAGACTAGTCTCCAAGAAAAATCCAACGTTAAAGTTTTCAGACGCCCGGACGCCCGGACCGGACGCCCGGACAGACGAAACGGGTGAGTACATAGACTCACTTTTGCTTCGCATGTGAGTCAAAAAAGGAAAAGTCTGACAATTCACCGATGACAGGGGAGCCTGGAACAGCAAAGGTTCAACCACAAAGCAGAACTTCGTTCAAAGAGGACAACAACTTACACAAGTACTGATAAAGGATGGCACTTACTGCCTTCAGCGCAGGAAGGACAAAAAGATCATACATACACCATTGTCCCCTCAACCCCAGGCCACTGAAATAGTAACGTTGAACCGTTACTATGTCAAACATGCAAAGAGTAGCGAGTATGAGAAGAGAATCTCATGGTTTAATATGGAAGGCGCAGAGAAGGTAGCTGTCCATGAATACAAGGGTGTATGCCCCCCACCTGATCACCATGGAAACACCAGGCACAAAACGTCGATCTACATCCGACTAGACCCAGCCTGCGTGGACAGAATGAGAGACTCGCAACAAAGACCAGGGGAAATATACTTGAAGGAAACCAGAACATGTGAAAATGGACCACGCAACAGACGACAGATCTACAACCTCAAGGCAAGGGAACAGAGAGATGAGGGCGACAGACACCACAAAAGCAACTTTGCGGACCAGATGGATGCAGTTGAAAATATGCAAAACATCAACACATTGGTTCAACTTGTAATCAAACGGAGCCAAAAAGTCCCAGTTATAATATGCTACACAGAGGAACAAACAGAAGATTTGCAACGCTTTTGTTGCGCTTCATCATCAGCTGAAACAATCATAGGCGTTGACAAAACGTTCAATTTGAGGGAAGTCCACGTCACTGAACTGGGGTACAAAAACCTTTCTCTCAAGAACAGGAAAACAGAAGAGCATCCAGTGTTCTGCGGTCCATTGCTCCTTCACGGGGAAAGCGACACATCAACGTACCACTTATTTTTCCAACACTTGGCAGGCCGACTCTCCTCAGACCCAACCTATGAGCGTCCTATATGGGGTAGTGATGATGAATCCGCTATGAGAAATGCCATAGCCATGGCATTTTCCGGGGCAATTAGGTTGTCATGCGTCCGTCACTTACAAAAAAACCTTGAAGTGGCTCTGACAGACAAGGTGGGAATGGCAAAAGCAGAAAGAAAACAGCTTGTACAGAAGATTTTTGGAGACACTGGCATCCTCAAAACTGCAACAATACCAGCTGATGTCCAGGATTGAATGGCAACACCTGTTGGACACCACGAACCACTCCACGCTCAAAAAAACACTTGAGGAGGACTTTGCCGATGCTACAAGAAAATGTGAAGGCAAAACATAAGACAAACCTGCTACTCCCTGATTCACACTGGACCAACAACAACTGTGAGTCCCTAAACCATGTCCTCAAGCAAAAACTTGACTGGAGACCAAAAAACCTGGTGGAGCTGGTTGAAAATCTACATGAGGTAATTATTCAACAATTCTCAGAGGAGAAATGTGCCATTTTTGGTATGGGCGAGTTCTAACTTGATGAATCGTTCCAGAAATTCTATGTGACTTGAGACCAAAAAAACTGGTGGAGCTGGTTGAAAATCTACATGAGGTAATTATTCAACAATTCTCAGAGGAGAAATGTGCCATTTTTGGTATGGGCGAGTTCTACCTTGATGAATCGTTCCAGAAATTCTATGTGACTTGAGACCAAAAAAACTGGTGGAGCTGGTTGAAAATCTACATGAGGTAATTATTCAACAATTCTCAGAGGAGAAACGTGCCACTTTTGGTATGGGAGAGCTACCTTGATGAATCGTTCCAGAAATTCTATGTTTCCAGAGATATTTGGATGGCAAAGCCTGGAAAAAGAAACACGTCAGGAACCTGAGAAAAACAACCTAAGAAACCCTTGTGCGCACAACAGATGGTCAAAGCAGCGTTAAAGCACCAGCCCACAGGGGGGAAAAGCCAGGACAGAGGAAGCGGAGGCGGAACGCGAAAACTACAACACCCAGCTAATCCAAAAGACCAAAGTTTAATTCTTCTGCAGAATTGGAATAAGTGAAGATTGTTGACAGTGCTTGTAGTTGTGGATCGATCAGTCTTTGATGATAATGATGATAATGATGGCGTTTGACGAGGTGGAGTGTATATATTGGTAAATATTTTATAGATCAATGCTTGGTGACGATGAGGTGGAGTATGATGGTGTTTGATGTTGATGATTCAGTGCTTGATGATGATAATGAATTGATGTTGATGATGGTGTTTGATGAGGAGTGTATGATCAGTGTTTGATGATGATAATGAAGTTGATAATGGTGTTTGACGTTGATGGTGGTGTTTGATGAGGAGTGTATATATATATATATTGGTAATTATTTTTTGGATCAGTGCTTGATGATGATAATGAAGTTGATGATGGTGTTTGATGTTGATGGTGGTGTTTGCCAGATCATCTGTTGTGCCCTTACGGTCATCCAGACTACGGGACAAGTGAAGTGAAGAAGTGAAGGTGGTGTTTGATGAGGAGTTGTAGTGTATATATTGGTAACTATTTTGTAGATCAATGCTTGATGATGTCGAGGTGGAGTATGATGGTGTTTGATGTTGATGATGGTGTTTGTTTAGGAGTTGGATATATTAAAAGTTGTTCAAAATTTCACAAGTTTGTCATGTTACAGGTAAGCAAACCTATAATCTTTGAGTTAAGTTAGTATGAACCGGTTCTTTGAACACACACTAATTTATAATACAATTTTATACTTACGCGAGTATTAACTCAACATCTCACACAAAAGTGAAACGTTTGCATTCAAACACACAAATTATAAATCCTGTCATAATCCTGTCCTTTCGTGAACATAAAATTGTCACACTCAAGACTGGTAAACAAATCCAATAGGCATGCGCCGTAATAGGGCTGAAATGGTCGTTGTCAACCACATTCGGGGACAGAGTACTCGGAGTACTCTGTCCACGGGGACAGAGTACTCGGTCTTTGAAATCTCGGCATTTGAACGAGAACGAGACTGCCAACAACAGGCAGTTTACCTATCAAAATGGCGGTCGACGTTCGAATGGGACAAGATTTGTTGAACTATTTGAATACAGTGCCGGCGTGAAACACTTATCGCCGAGTGAAGAACATGTCGCGATATATCACATGGTCATCGGTATGTCACGTGACTGTCACTGTAAGGACGAGATTTCAAAGACCGAGTACTCTGTCCCCGTGGACAGAGTACTCCGAGTACTCTGTCCCCGAATGTGGTTGACAACGACCATTTCAGCCGTAATAGGCTACAAACCGGAAAGACACAAATGGGACCATCCATTGCTTTGTTAACGAACCCCCAAAAACACACATGTATACACTAAATATGAAGAAATGAATAATTAAATTTTAGGGGATTGCGGTTTATAGTACTACCGATCACAATAATGAATGTTAGCGTTACCCGTTCCCGCAGTTGCCTCATCAACTGTCGCACAGCCACAAGTCGTCAAATTGAGCGCATATTCAAATATCATTAGAAAGAAATAGTTAAGAGGAATATACATGGCAAATGCCTCTGAACAGATTGCTTTGTATACTGCGAGAGCAACGATGGAGATGATTATTTACTGTTCTGCTATGCATACTTACCCGCCATTTCGCGGACTGCAAACTTATTTGCAGAATAGAGTGCTGTCCCTTGGTGGGTCACACTTTTCATGCATTAAAGTTAGAAATCGTCATTCGTTTAAACTTATGTTCATCATTGGAACGTTCATTCTCTCAATCTCTGTCAGAAAAATATCATTTTTGGGTGCAATTAACTACAGCATGCTGGTCAGTGAGTAGATGCATGTGAGAGTTGCATGTATCTGCTCAGGAGTTCGCCCTTCGTAGTGAGTAACGAGTGTTGAAGGCTCTGCGCTCCCTCTGTCAGTCGGCCGCGGCTTAGCACAGAGAACAACCGGAGCCGGCTCCCCCTCCGGAGCCGGCTCCGCCGGAAGTAGCTCTCTGATATCGGAGGTTGTATCGCTCTCGCTGTTTTTTTGGCGCCCATTTGGTTTTCCGCGCCTTTTTGAACAGCGTTTCGCGTGTGCAACCAGACGCTTGTCATCGTCGCCACTCTCGCCGCTTCGCCGCTTCTACTCGTCGCCACTGTCGAGCGTCGAGATGGATGGTCAGTTTATGAGCTTTGTTTTGTATTTCTAAAGGAAATATTCGAATCCGCCACTCCGCCTGACTGACTTCGCACGCCCTGGGGAGTTATGCTAAGATCCGGCCGCATTAATGTATCTGCGTTTTGTGACAAACGTCTTGCTCGGCGGTACTGTACTCCATGCACCTTAACGGTGCGCGTGATTCGGGTGTAATCTTAAGCTAAACGACGTTTATTGGCATTTGCGCAGCTGAGTGCGAGCTGGAGGCAAAATCTGGGTCACGTGGCGGCGTCTATTTTCAAGGCTCGTGATTGGCTGAGAGCGATTTAACCTCCGATATCAGAGAGCTACTTCCGGCGGAGCCGGCTCCCCCGGAGCCGGCTCCGGTTGTTCTCTGTGCTAAGCCGCGTGTCTGTCAGTCTGTCTGTCTGTCTGTCTGTCTGTCTGTCTGTCTGTCTGTCTGTCTGTCTCTCTCTCTCTCTCTCTCTCTCTCTCTCTCTCTCTCTCTCTCTCTCTCTCTCTCTCTCTCTCTCTCTCTCTCGTGTACTACATTTGAATATTTTGCCTCAAGGGTTGAATGTAAGAAAGGCACTACTGCCTAATCCAACACCCTTGTAGGTATGTGTGAGAAAAAAATTAAAGGTAAATGACATAAATGAAACGTAGTTCATTGAAAATAAAATAAAAAGAACATTCCAATGGTATTTATAAGTATGAACACTGTGGGTCAATTTGTTAAAAAGTTATGAGTTTTTAATAGAATAAAATCCGGCTCTTTGTTTTACTATAAAGAAAAAAACAACTTGTGACCAGATTACATGAACTGAACAACAAAAACCATCATAACTTTTTTTATTGTCAAAGCTAGAAGAAAACCAAAGATATATCTGGAATCCTTATGGCTAGAGCTATTGATAAATATGATAAAAGAAAAGTGACAGATATATTTTAACTTAATTAATTAATTTTTCTTCTTCTTGTCGATCGCTAAATTAATTAAGAACCAATCAGAGGTCGCGGTCTGGGTCACGTGACCACATGTGGTTGATCTGGCATATGAATTTGAAAACCAAATAACACGCTAAAACCTATATAAAAAAGCACTGAACTGCTTTTAAAAGCATTCAAAATGATAATAGAATAACAAATAATCATTAGAAGCAGTATAAACGTCCACTAGGTTAGAACAAGATTCTCAGAAAAGCACTAGCCTTGACTAGGTCTGCCATTCCACAGCGCGATCTGAAAACCCAGTGACCACGTTGCAATGAACATTGCTAACATTCAATTTTTTTTAAATCTTTGAAATAGACTCAAAAATGATTAATCTACATGTCAATAGCAAAATTAACATAATCAATACTGACTTTGGCTATGAAAATGGAGCTTGAAGATGAACCAAAACTTTTTAATTCGCGTAGCTCAGCTCACAGACGTCGCACGAAGATGAAACTTGTGTGTAGATGCAGGGGAAAATGTGAACTAAGTCACAAAAACGCGGTCTTTGTGCTAAATGAAAACGCGGCTTGCAGAAAGCGAAAGAGAGAGGATCGCTGCGCGCGCGAGCACAGAATCTGGTCACAAGTTTGACGATGCAGCGGAGCGGCTGATTTGTTATGTCGCGTACACATACCTAACCCTTGTAAAATAAAGTTCGTTCATTTTCTCTGTCTCTGTCTCTGTCTGTCTGTCTGTCTGTCTGTCTGTCTGTCTGTCTGTCTGTGTGTCTGTCAGTCAGTCTGTGTGTCTGTCAGTCTTTCTGTCTCTGTGTGTGTGTCTGTCTGTGTGTCTGTCAGTCAGTCTGTGTGTCTGTCAGTCTGTCTGTCTGTCTCTGTCTGTGTGTGTGTCTGTGTGTGTGTCTGTGTGTCTGTGTGTCTGTCTGTCTATCTGTGTGTATGTCTGTCTGTCTGTCTGTCTGTATGTCTGTCTGTCTGTCTGTCTGTCTGTCTGTCTGTCTGTCTGTCTGTCTGTCTGTCTGTCTGTCTCTCTCTCTCTCTCTCTCTCTTGATGCTTTTTCATTCATTTATACAGGATAGTTTATCCCTCCAGGTTTACTGGAGGTCTTCACAGCTTTGTCTGTCTGTCTGTCTGTCTCAGTGTCTGTCTGTGTGTGTGTGTGTGTGTGTGTGTGTCAGTCCCGACTTAACGGCTGATATCTCTAAATCTACTGGTCGGATTTCATTGACATTTCCCACACTTACTGGAAGTTAGGTCCGATTGAATGTATCAAATTTTCAGAATCGAGGTTTGAAAAGAAAGTGATTTTTTTTACGTTTTGGTGTTGCAAAGAAGGCAAGGGACGGAACTCTGTCTCGACTCAAGGGAAGTTTTGGCTTGTGTGACGTGATCATTTGACGTCGAATAACGTGACGTAATTTTGAGGAGATTGAACATTGGTGTAGGAGAAAGAAGGATTTTTTAATCCCTCCAGGTATATACTGGAAGTCCTCACAGCTTTATGGATAAGCTCACTCGGTAGCGCGTCAAATATTTTTTTGTCGCTGGGACATGCTTGGTTGTAGGGGCTGCGTGTACGGGTTCGAATCCGCACAGAAGCCTCTTTTTTTTAATGTGTGTATGGTATTTGAGAGAGAAAGAGAGCCACCCCATCCATTGTTGTACACGTGAGAGGTTGCGGGTTCGAATCTTACTTTTTTCCCCCTCTTTTCTCGAGAGGTTGCGGGTTCGAACCCAATCTTTTTTTTTGTGGTTGTTGTTGTTTTTTTAATGCCAAAACCTGGAGGTTCAGCGCCAGTGGTTTTATAGTCTCCCTCGATGTAAAGGTTGATAAATTCTTGCATTCGTTGTCGTTCCAGCTTTTTTTTTTTTTCTTTTTTCGATTCGAATGGTGCTGTGCCTTGATGCGCAGCTGCAGTGTAAGTGACAATAATAAATTATATCTTATCAGCTTCCTCAGCTCAAGGAACGACCAGTCTGCAGCTGCTGGTGCGCTCAGTTGGTCAAGGAGCATCAACATCAAAACTCACGCGACGAGTAGAGGGCTTTGCGGAAGCCATCTTGGTGGGCGCTGTGTCTAGAAAGTCGTTCAACAGCCCCGAGTTGCGCAGTGGCGGTGCTTTAAAGCGCTGGACAGGAGCAGCGCTTGCGCTGAGAAACGCTTCGCTAATAATCTCGTCAGCGCTTGCAAGCGGTGATGAGCGGGAAATTTAGCGAAGCGTTTCTCAGCGCAAGCGCTGCTCCTGTCCAGCGCTTTAAAGTACCGCCACTACGCAACTCGAGGCAGGGACTATTTTGGCCCGACACTACGACAACAGGGGCCTGTTCAAGAGGCCTACCGGTACGCGCCGGTAGCCTCTTGAACGACTTGGTACGGCTACCGGTTCGTACCGGTACGTACCGCGCCGGAGAGCCGTTGCGCCTGTATAGCCAAAATGGCTGCCTTCGGGGAAAGGAAGAAAGTCGTCATCACAAATATGCGCTGTGGCACGCATTTCGACCTGTGATTATTACCCAGCCTATGCGAGACGTTACAAGAAGTTAGGCTGATATTGTACTTTTCTTTTTTAAAAGAATAACTGCTCTGAAATAATTACTGGGCAAGATATTAGCAAACATTTCCAAGGCAGATAGCGAAACAATTTTAAGGGAAGCAACTCTTATATCTTACATTAGCCCTTTGTTTGTTGTGTAGTCTCCCTTGAAGTGAGCATCAAAATATTCTTGCTTACACCAAGTTAGCACTGTCGTTTTGACATAAATTTCTATTCGAGGATGCCGAGCATTCATGCACAGCTACAGCTTAACGTATTTCATCAGTTCCACAAGGAACGAGCAGTCTGCAGCTGCTGGTTTACTTATTTGGTTGAGAAGCGCAATCCGCGGCGATGAGAAGGCATCGCGGAAGCCATCTTGGCTACCGTTGTGTCATAACGAGTCGTTCAAGAGGGCACACCGGTTGCTCGGCTACCGGTAGGCTACCGGTAGGTCGTCTTGAACGCACGGCAGGCATAATCTAGCACGCGCAACTGACCAATGAATAGAGAGCTTACAAAAAGATGCCCGGCAAGTATCAAGCTACTTCGGTGCTCTAGCTACAGTAGTAAAAGTATATATATAGTAACATATAGGATAATATAGGACCAGTTTAGAAATCTGGTATTCTGGTAATGCTGACCGGGTTTTACCGATAGCGCTCAGCCTAGACCGCACCCACCACCCCGCCTGACTGACTTAGCCTGTCCGGGGAGTTTCACCTAAACCCGGACACGTTACTTTTTGTCACGTTTGTGTCTAACATCAGCGTCGGGCCCTGGAGTTAAGGCGTAGGGACCACCCGTTGAGAGTCAAACGTGGGATGGAGTTAGAATATAAAGCTTCACCCGTTATTGATAAAAACTACGGCTACGGAACCTGCCACCATGTTGCGCCAGATTCTGCCTATTTTCGAGCGCTTGGTTTGTTCCCGCCAGATACAAGGGAGGTAATACAAAGCGTTGACTTGGTCTTTCAAGAGTTGCTTCCCTTGAATGTACAGAACACTGTCGGATATAATTGTAGGATTTTTTGTTTTGTTTTACACTAAAACATTTTCAGATGTATTTCCAAGTAATCAAAAGCTGTTGTATTCTTGAATCAATAGAGCAGTGTAGGAAAACACAGTGCTTCGACCGATGGCGATGTGTTGTGTGGTCTGTAGATCGAGAGTCCTGAGCGGAAGCTTGATTCAGATGAAAATGACTAGGCTGACTTCCGTAGCGTAAGTAATTGTAGGATTTTTTGTTGTTTTAGTTTTACCCTAAAACATTTTCAGATGTATCTCCATTACTTGGACAGTTGGAGACTACGCACTCTTGCATTTTCATCAAAAGCTGTTGTATTCTTAAATAAATAGAGCAGTGTAGGAAAACACAGTGAATTTGTTTGTTTTTTGTTGTTGTCTGTGTTCCATGATTTTTTAGCAGCTGAAAAAAAAATTCTATGGCATTTTCATTAATTGTACCAGCCATCCATTTTTCTACTCACCCTCCAAAAATCTACTTCAAAGCTTGAATAGGTAAGGCCAAAAAAAAAAAATGGTGTGGTTACGGTAACCCGACCTACCCTATTCTGGGGCGCCGACCCTACATCTTTTTATTGAAAATGTTGAAGTTTTTTTTTAAAACAAAGTTGTGGGTTGAGGGAGAGATCGCTCAGTCTAGTCTTGATCAGTGAGCTAAGGTACGATTGTCAGAGGATCCTAGGTTGCGCTTTGCTATATATACTGGTTTCCAGCCAAGGGAGAGCGGAACAGACAGTTGGAATCGTCTGAGTTTACTTTAGAGATAAATCGGGGTTAAAATAACTCGCCTTGCTTAGGCGTCCAGGGCCTGTCACTGATTATCGTGGCTCTCTGGCTATATTTTCATTGTTCTTATGGATACTGCATGGTCTTTTGACCAGGCTTAGTCTAGACCTAGTCTGTCTCTCTCTCTGTCTCTCTCTCTGTCTCTCTCTCTCTCTCTCTCTCTCTCTGTCTCTCTCTCTCTCTCTCTCTCTCTCTCTCTCTCTGTGTCTCTATCTCTGTCTGTCTGTCTGTCTGTCTGTCTGTCTCTCTCTCTCTCTCTTTCTCTTTCTCTTTCTTTCTCTCTTTCTCACCTTCCCTCTATATGTGTGTGTGTGCGTGTGTGTGTGTGTGTTTGTGTGTGTGTGTGTGTGTGTGTGTGTGTGTGTATTTCATGGTTGTTTTATCCAACATGCACTGTACTGAAAACAGAGCTGCCAACCCACCATCATGCCAAAGAGTAGCATCCAGAGCTTTTTGGAGTAGCATTTAAGAAATAGGCGTAGCACACACGCAAAAGAAGGAAAATGGCGATGTTAGAGCAGGCGCGAAGCGCTGAACAGACAGCGTGAAGCGGGGGTGGGGGAGGGGGGGTGTTGACTGTGAAGGTGGTGAGCGCTGAACCGACGGCGTGAAGGGGGGGGGGGGGGGGGCGGGATGGGAGGGGGGTTCTACGTGACAGTCAAAAGTTCAGTTCGAGGCTTTGAAAAATCGTAGTTTTTCCCGGACGATGGTAGCAAGCATGTCGAAATCGTAGCATGCTACGCCTAAATCGTAGCACTTGGCAGCTATGTGAAAATCATAGGCTTGATCACTTCAAGTTCCTGGAGGATATATGGTAAGCAAATTTTTTTGGAAGAGGTTCCATAGCCGTGTCACGCTTGTAACTTATAATCTTTGGTGTGGTCAAGGGGGAAGTAACTCTTCACTTGCATTGCCACTTCACAATTTTTTTATTATTTTTTTTGTCTCCCTGACTGACTGTGGAGTATCATGTGTGCAAACCAAAAGCTGCATTTTTAAAATTGTCGGTCCGCGCAAAAAATACGCACAGTTTAAAAAAAATACGCATATCTGAACCAGTGAGTACGCTGAGGCAAAATTTGGGGTACCCAGGTCTGGATTTGGACTGTGGAGGGGAATTGTTGTGTGATTTGGACTGTGGAGGGCAAGTGTTTTGTGATTTTGCCTGTGGAGAGAAGGGTTGGTGGTTTGTGCTGTAAGCTGAAGGGTGGTGAGTTGAGATACGGATGTGAAGGTTTTGTGACTTGGACTGTGGCGGGGGAAAGTGGTTGGGGTTTGGACTGTGGCGGTGAAGTATTTGGTGTTTGGACTGTGGCGGTGAAGTATTTGGGATTTGGACTGTGGAGGTGAAGTGGTTGGGGCTTGGACTGTGGCGGTGAAGTATTTGGGTGTTTGGACTGTGGAGGGGAAGGGTTTTGTGATTTGGACTGTGGAGGGGAAGTGTTGTGTGATTTAGACTGTGGAGGGGAAGGGTTGTGTGATTTGGACTGTGGAGGGGAAGGGTTTTGTGATTTGGACTGTGGAGGGGAAGGGTTGTGTGACTTGGACTGTGGAGGGGAAGTGTTGTGTGATTTGGACTGTGGCGGTGAAGTATTTGGTGTTTGGACTGTGGTGGTGAAGTGTTGTGTGATTTGGACTGTGGAGGGGAAGTGTTGTGTGATTTGGACTGTGGAGGGGAAGTGTTTTGTGATTTGGACTGTGGAGGGGAAGTGTTTTGTGATTTGTGCAGTGGAGGTGAAGGGTTTTGTGATTTATGTAGTGGAGGTGTAGGGTTTGCAATTTGTATTGTGGATGGGAAGTCGGTGTGTGGAATTGTTTCTTGTGTCCCTATGTGCATTAAATCCTTGGTTATTCATTTATCCTTGCTTGCGTGGTCTGTGTCGTGTTTGTCTCACCCCAAGTAGCCCAGGGGTAGGAAGTGCTTTCCCTTATAGCGTCAAGGGTTTGTGTGTACTACCCACCACCAAAAAGCAGCTCTTGACATAAGGGAATATCCGTTGTCTGTTCACACACTTATTTCCAAGTCGAGTATTTTTTATTTGGTTTCCACGAGAGAAAAAAAAGTTATAAAAAAAAAAAGTTATTGCCTACCTACCTACCCTATTTTTTTTGGCTATGTTACCTTAACCACACCAATATTTTTTTTTGGCCTAATAAATGATGATTTTTTAAGTAAACATGGTGTCGAATTTGACCACACATAATAAAATTTGTGGTTCTGGGGTAAAGCAATGACGAAAATTGGTGGCGCTCTAAAGGTTAAGTCAATTCTACTTGACCTGCTTTGGGCAAATGTGTAATGATTCTGCTGCGTAGCGGAGGTGAACTCCTCTACAACAGAACTTGGGGCATGTCTTCAACTGCCCAGGCTAGGCAGGTAACTCCTGTCAATGGCTTCCAACCCTGCTGTAGCAGTCTTCTCCATCTCCACGTCTCTGTGATGGTACGTGATGGGGCACCAGTACCACCGGCCCAAGCTTTTGACTGATGCTTCCTTCACAGATGGCATCTGCTTGCCCTCCACCCACATTTTGGATGAATAAAGTATAAATTACAATCATTATGTTACGCTGTAACATCAAGTTCCGTCATGTTGGCGAAATTGGCATCTCCAGTGCCTGACTCCACTCTATAGTTCAAAGAGGAAAGTATGCATTTCCTCACCAGCTTTCAGCCCATTTTGAAATCCTCGCCACCATACTGGAAATTTGATCACCACGTTTGTCAGCAACTGCACCACGCTGTAGGACAAAGGTGCTGGCCCCCATAGTCACTTCTGTCTCAAGGAACTCATCCTGGGCTGCTCTTGTACAGATGTGCAAAGCTCTGTGCCAATACTGAGGTAGTGGCAATTTACATATGTATAGCCTTCCTGCATGAAGCCAGTCCCAACTCAATTTTGTTGTGTTCAAAGATGCAATTAATTCTTAAATTGACAGTCTTTAACGACTGATTCTATGTACTGTAAGTACTAAAACTGATCAAAATTGTTTAAGTTAAGTTCACTTGAAGATTGGTGTTGAGCCAGCAGCCATTTTGACAAAATGGCTTCTGGATTTCCTGCACAGGATCTTATCAATGGAATCTCAAATCCTAGTAAACATTTCAGTATGACATGGCACCACACTGGGGCAGGCCCCCCTAAGCCCAGCAGCCAGGGGCTTTCAGCTGAGGGGAACATCAAGCAGCTCAGGTCACGTTATTCTCCATGCATATCTGCAAAGCTAACGTTTTGTGACAGTTTAGTAAAGACAAGAAGGGCAAAGCCCATACAACTCACATGCTTGACCGTGACCTTTACATGACCTTGACCTTTACATGACCTGACCTTCAGGTGACCTTCAAGGTCAAGGTCAAACAACTAAACCTAGCAATGACATCATGCACTAAGAAATGCTTTACACATTTTTCCTACCAAAATACATGTGACCTTGACCCAAGGTCAAGGTCATCCAAGGTCATGCAACACAAAGCTGTTAATTCAAGACATAGGAAGCACAATGATGCTTATTGGCACTTTCTACCATAAGATATGGTCACTTTTAGTGGTTCACTACCCCATTTTGGTCACATTTCATAAGGGTCAAAGTGACCTTGACCTTGATATGTGACCAAATGTGTCTCATGATGAAAGTATAACATGTGTACTACAATGTTATGAAGTTTGGAAGAGTTATCTTCCATAGTTCAGGGTCAAGGTCACTTCAAAATATGTATACAATCCAACTTTAAAGAGCTCCTGTGACCTTGACCTTGAAGCAAGGTCAATCAAACTGGTATGAAAAGATAGGGATTACTTTGCCCTATACACCATATATAGGTGAGGTATCCAATCTCAAAAACTTCAGAGAAAATTGAGAAAATGTGAAAAATGGCTGTTTTTTAGACAACATTTACGGCCCCTGCGACCTTGACCTTGAAGCAAGGTCAAGTCACTATGTATATTTTTTGAGGTCTTGTCATCATACACCATCATGCCAAATTGGGTGTTGATAGACTTAATAGTCTCCGAGAAAAATCCAACGTTAAAGTTTTTCACGGACGCCCGGACGGACGACACGGGTGAGTACATAGACTCACTTTTGCTTCGCATGTGAGTCAAAAATGCACTCTGTGCCCAATCAGATGTGGGTCAAATTCCAAAAGCCAAAAGTCTAATTTGTCAAAGGCAGTATAAAGTTACTCATCGTGGAATTAAAATTTTTCATGCAAACCATTCAGGGACATTAAATTCTGGTGTCCCTGGGGCCCAATAATGTTTGCCAAGAAATGTGCCTGGGCCCGTATTCACAACGGCGATTTATTTTAACTCCAATTTATCTCTAAACTCAGACGATTCCAACTGCCTGTTCCGCTCTCCCTTGGCTGGAAACCAGTATATATAGCAAAGCGCAACCTAGGATCCTCTGACGAGCGTACCTTATCTAACCGATCAAGATAACGCGGGGCTAGGGGATAAATCGAGTGTTAAATTAAAAGATAAATCGCAGTTGTGAATACGGGCCCTGATCTATTGCACAATTCAGCAAGCAGCACCAAATTTGTCTTGCACAGGTTAGGATGGATGGATGGAGTTTTATGGCCTATCAGCCTTTGTGGGCTATGTGAGGCTATTAGGAATGAAAATCACTAAAATAGTTCCAACTAGTGTGCGATGTCGATGTCCCCAATCGCAGGTTAGGCCTTAGGCAGGTTCCCCCGAGGCAATCCCAACACATCAGGCGTGAACCTTTTGTGGGAGCAGAGGCACGTCTCATTAGGTTTAGGAAACACATGTTCGGAGATGACTGGTTAGTCTGCATGATCAGGAGGAAAGCTTTGAGCTTTTCAGTAGAGACTTACATCATATCACGAGGCTGCTTGATCATATTCTGATAATGTCTCTCATGCATGCACACACACACTCATACACAAATACACATTTGCAAAAATACACAAACTCAAAGCAAAATAAATGTTGGAACAGAAATTTTATTTTAAAAGTTTCTTTCAAGTTGACAGAAATTTGTAGATCAATAACTATATTCACCTCCATGAAATAGCTAAATTATTAGCTTCATCTATTACAATTGCTAATTTTATATTTTTTTAAAAGAAAGGAAAATAGCAACTTTTTGATATAACGATCTAGAAAGAGAAGCTGGACATAGAAATGTCAATCAGCTGCAATGAGGTGGGAGGAAGAAAAAAAAGGAAGAAAGCAAAATGGAAGAACTTTGTAACTATCAATGAGGCAGGCCATATCACCCACTACCTGCCGTAGACAGCAGAAGCAGAGGCCACCTTATAAACCGCAATGCAACACCAATAGCAACTTGTTTCTAACTTTGTAAAAATGGCAAGAACACACGTACACACACACAAAAAGGGAGAGAAAAAAAACTTTTAAAAACTTAGTTTCCAAACAGAAATGGACTAGAATTGACCACTGCGATGGCTAACTATTTTTCTGTAAGGAAATAAATTTAAGGCTGAGGAAAAAAAATTTCTTTCCAGCCTTTAGTGAATCATGCACCTGGGGCACCTAGCCGGGTCTTGCCAGCTGCCAGCAAGCACAGCTGGTCTAATGCTGCGCAGCTAGAGCTGCAGTGTGCCAAGAGAGCACAGCAAATATGGTTAAAAATCTACAAAGGTCTGTCCTTGAATCAAATCCTGTACTGACTTAGAACCAACAATCTGTTTTCAAGTGTTTACGCTTTTCTCTCTTTATTTTGGTAGGTACCGTCTCTTCCTTCGCTTAAGAATGGGTTTTGTTGTCCGTTTTCCCTTTCTTCTCGTGGTTCTGGTCGATGGCTTCAATACACTGGGGGCACCAGAGCCAGGAGAGGCAAGAAAACAGAGGAACAGCGGTTTCTTTTTTGAAGTTTTTTGGATACAGATTATCAAATGGAGCTACTTGACCATGCTACGTGAATCCCCTCCCAGCCACTTCAATACCCTGCCAGCGCAAGAAGGGGGGCATGTGCAGAAGCTGCCCGCCCTGTTATACACACATACACATCTTGGGAAACCTACCTACACCTGGGACTTATTGACATACTTATCATGTATACATAGGGGTGGGTGTGGGGGCAGGGACCAAACGGAGACAAACAAATGTCAATAAGGACAACCGGAACCCAAAATCCACAATGAACAAACACCACAAACTGATGACAAATCTCAACACCTGTAAATATAGCCATCAGAGCGATGATGTACATACAGTGGTGCATGACGACAAATTGTAACATTCCTGCAGATCTACGCTTTCACTTTTCCTGTGCTGATGTTGTATTCACATCTGGACATTCCGATGGTAACTCTACATTTTAAAAAGCGGATGCCATCTCACCATGCATATTTATCCCCAAACCTGTGACTTTACATCGAAATCAGAGCCACCATGCCATCGACATTCTCTCCAAGTACAACCAATTCACATGCAACAAGAACTGTTATCAACCCAAAAAAGTATTCAAAAAGGCTATATTATGGAGTAAAGGGAGAAAATATGATCAAGATAATAACAATAATAATCTCGCGCACACACAAATGCAACCAAAAAGTAAAATCAAAAACAGAAGGGAGACGATACAAGAAAGAAGCCCATGGCCTCAGCGTGAGCTGTAAAAAGCTTTCCGCACAGCAAAGGATGCCAAACTTTTCAAGCCAAGTATGTGTTACACTTAACTCCATCCAAGAAGAGAAATCCACAGAGATCTACACTAAAGAGAAGACCACTAAGCTACTAAAGCTTCAACCCTCACACCAAGAAAAAACAAATTGGGGGGGGGGGGGGGGGGGTGTCGAGTGGGAATGGGGGGGGGGGAAAAGAAAAGTGGGGGGTGGGGGGGGGTGGTGGGAAGAAATGTTTTGAACTGTACACATCAACTAAGAAGGGAATTTTGGTCAAAGGTCAACAGAAAACCATCCCTCAGGCCAGGGCAGAAGTGCTTGGTTGGGTGTTCATGTAGCACCACACGGGGCTGAGCCCATCAGAGGTCAAGGCCTCCACTCCAGCTCTACTCCTTGCGCACCACTTCCTTGGCCTGGTGAGCCTGCAGCACTGCAACAGCCTCCTCCACCTGTCAAGGGCACAGCAAAGTCGGTACACAGTGAAGTCAACATACAGCAAAGTCAGTATACAGTGAAGTCATGACATGTTTACAGCAAAGTCAGCATACAGCAACATCAGTATACAGCACAGTCAGCTTACAGCAGTCAGTATACAGCACAGTCAGCTTACAGCACAGTCAGTATACATGTACAGCACTCAGTTCCGCACACTGTGCCATCAAGATGGCACACAACACTTTCGGCACTCATCACTGTCACAAAGGCACACAGGACTATCACAAAGGCATGCAGCACCATCACTGTCACAAAGGCACACAGGACTATCACAAAGGCACACAGCACTATCACAAAGGCACACAGGACTATCACAAAGGCACACAGGACTATCACAAAGGCACACAGGACTATCACAAAGGCATGCAGCACCATCACTGTCCCAATGGCACACAGCACAGCCAGAGACACAGATCCCTGTCCCGATGGCTTGCAGTCCACTCAGTGACTGTCAGAACGGCTTGCAGTCCCATCAGTGACTGCACATCACTGCACAAGTCAGTCAGTGTACTTACAGCACTGTCAGAGAGCATAAAGCACTGTCAGAAAGCATTCAGCCCTATCAGAGAGCATTCAGCCCTGTCAGAGAGCATTCAGCCCTAACAGAGAGCACACAGCACTGTCAGAGAGCATACAGCACTGTCAGAGAGCATACAGCACTGTCAGAGAGCATACAGCACTGTCAGAGAGCATTCAGCCCTATCAGAGCATTCAGCCCTATCAGAGCATACAGCCCTATCAGAGAGCATACAGCACTGTCAGAGAGCATACAGCACTGTCAGAGAGCATACAGCACTGTCAGAGAGCATACAGCCCTGTCAGAGAGCATTCAGCCCTATCAGAGAGCATACAGCCCTGTCAGAGAGCATACAGCACTGTCAGAGAGCATACAGCACTGTCAGAGAGCATTCAGCCCTATCAGAGAGCATACAGCACTGTCAGAGAGCATGCAGCCCTATCAGAGCATTCAGCCCTATCAGAGAGCATACAGCACTGTCAGAGAGCATTCAGCCCTATCTGAGACCATAAAGCACTGTCAGAGAGCATACTGCCCTGTCAGAGAGCATACAGCCCTATCAGAGAGCATAAAACACCATCTCCATACTTACACAACTATCTGAGTTGTAAGACAAGTTTTTCAGAGGGGATAAATTGGCTTCACAGCTTCCTCAGAAGCAGAACTGGTCAAAAGTCTCATCATGAAAACTTGTCTTTCCTACTTCTTCCTTTTTCCCACTGCTCTGGCACTTACAGACAGACACACACATCAGAAAGTATAAAGCACTGTCAGAGAGTATAAAGCATCGTCAGAGAGCACAAAGCACTGTCAGAGAGCACAAAGCACTGTCAGAGAGCATAAAGCAATGTCAGACCATAAAGCACTGTCAGAGAGCATACAGCACTGTCAGAGAGCATAAAGCAATGTCAGAGCATACTGCCCTGTCAGAGAGCACACAGCACTGTCAGAGAGCACACAGCACTGTCAGAGAGCATACAGCACTGTCAGAGAGCACACAGCACTGTCAGAGAGCACACGGCTATATCAGAGAGCAAACAGCCCTATCAGAGAGCATACAGCACTGTCAGAGAACATTCAGCCCTATCAGAGAGCATACAGCACTGTCAGAGAGCATTCAGCCCTATCAGAGAGCATACAGCACTGTCAGAGAGCATACAGCACTGTCAGAGAGCACACAGCACTGTCAGAGAGCACACAGCACTGTCAGCAAGCATACAGCCCTATCAGAGAGCATACAGCCCTATCAGAGAGCATACAGCACTGTCAGAGAACATTCAGCCCTATCAGAGAGCATACAGCACTGTCAGAGAGCATTCAGCCCTATCTGAGACCATAAAGCACTGTCAGAGAGCATACTGCCCTGTCAGAGAGCATACAGCCCTATCAGAGAGCATACAGCCCTGTCAGTGAGCATACAGCCCTATCAGAGAGCATAAAGCACCATCTCCATACTTACACAACTATCTGAGTTGTAAGACAAGGTTTTTCAGAGGGGATAAATTGGCTTCACAGCTTCCTCAGAAGCAGAACTGGTCAAAAGTCTCATCATGAAAACTTGTCTTTCCTACTTCTTCCTTTTTCCCGCTGCTCTGGCACTTACAGACAGACGGGGCCACACACACATCAGAAAGTATAAAGCACTGTCAGAGAGCACAAAGCACTGTCAGAGAGCATAAAGCAATGTCAGACCATAAAGCACTGTCAGAGAGCATACAGCACTGTCAGAGAGCATACAGCACTGTCAGAGAGAATACAGTCCTGTCAGAGAACATTCAGCACTATCAGAGAGCATACAGCACTGTCAGAGAGCATACAGCACTGTCAGAGAGCACACAGCACTGTCAGCAAGCATACAGCCCTATCAGAGAGCATACAGCACTGTCAGAGAGCACACAGCACTGTCAGAGAGCACACAGCACTGTCAGAGAGCACACAGCCCTATCAGAGAGCATACAGCCCTATCAGAGAGCACACAGCACTGTCAGAGAGCACACAGCACTGTCAGAGAGCACACAGCACTGTCAGAGAGCAAACAGTCCTGTCAGAGAACATTCAGCCCTATCAGAGAGCATACAGCACTGTCAGAGAGCATACAGCACTGTCAGAGAGCACACAGCACTGTCAGCAAGCATACAGCCCTATCAGAGCACACAGCACTGTCAGCGAGCATACAGCCCTATCAGAGCATACAGCCTTATCAGAGAACATTCAGCCCTATCAGAGAGCACACGGCACTGTCAGAGACCACACAGCCCTATCAGAGAGCATAAAGCACTGTCAGAGAGCACACAGCACTGTCAGAGAGCATACAGCACTGTCAGAGAGCATACAGCACTGTCAGAGAGCATACAGCACTGTCAGAGAGCATACAGCACTGTCAGAGAGCACACAGCACTGTCAGAGAGGACAAAGCACTGTCAGAGAGCACACAGCACTGTCAGAGAGCATACAGCACTGTCAGAGAGCACACAGCACTGTCAGAGAGCACAAAGCACTGTCAGAGAGCACACAGCACTGTCAGAGAGCACACGGCTATATCAGACAGCACACGACTATATTAGAGAGCATACAGCCCTATCAGAGAACATTCAGCCCTATCAGAGAACATTCAGCCCTATCAGAGAGCACACGGCACTGTCAGAGACCACACAGCCCTATCAGAGAGCATAAAGCACTGTCAGAGAGCACACAGCACTGTCAGAGAGCATACAGCACTGTCAGAGAGCATACAGCACTGTCAGAGAGCATACAGCACTGTCAGAGAGCATACAGCACTGTCAGAGAGCATACAGCACTGTCAGAGAGCATACAGCACTGTCAGAGAGCACACAGCACTGTCAGAGAGCACACAGCACTGTCAGAGAGCATACAGCACTGTCAGAGAGCACACAGCACTGTCAGAGAGCACACAGCACTGTCAGAGAGCACACAGCACTGTCAGAGAGCACACGGCTATATCAGAGAGCAAACAGCACTGTCAGAGAGCACACAGCACTGTCAGAGAGCACACAGCACTGTCAGAGAGCACACGGCTATATCAGAGAGCACACGGCTATATCAGAGAGCAAACAGCCCTGTCAGAGAACATTCAGCCCTATCAGAGAGCACACAGCACTGTCAGAGAGCATACAGCACTGTCAGAGAGCACACAGCACTGTCAGAGAGCACACGGCTATATCAGAGAGCACACGGCTATATCAGAGAGCAAACAGCCCTGTCAGAGAACATTCAGCCCTATCAGAGAGCACACGGCACTGTCAGAGACCACACAGCCCTATCAGAGAGCATAAAGCACTGTCAGAGAGCACACAGCACTGTCAGAGAGCACACAGCACTGTCAGAGAGCACACAGCACTGTCAGAGAGCATACAGCCCTATCAGAGAGCATACAGCACTGTCAGAGAGCATACAGCAGTCAGAGAGCATTCAGCCCTATCTGAGACCATAAAGCACTGTCAGAGAGCATACTGCCCTGTCAGAGAGCATACAGCCCTATCAGAGCATACAGCACTGTCAGCAAGCATACAGCCCTATCAGAGAGCATAAAGCACCATCTCCATACTTACACAACTGAGTTGTAAGACAAGGTTTTTCAGAGGGGATTAATTGGCTTCACAGCTTCCTCAGAAGCAGAACTGGTCAATAGTCTCATCATGAAAACTTGTCTTTCCTACTTCTTCCTTTTTCCCGCTGCTCTGGCACTTACAGACAGACGGACGGACACACACACACACACTCAACTACTGTTCCTACTCCTGCATCTCTGCCTCATTGCACTTGTGCTTTCACTCACTCCATTTAACTGCAATGAACTGAGCTAGGATGCACCAACTAAGAAGCTCTCTAAATTGCACTCTCTACTCTAGCTGTTGCCTCCCTCCACCCCCTCCCCTCCACCCACCTTGGCCTTCAGGGACTCGTGGGACTCCAGCATGTGCAGGAGCTCAGAGTTGTCGATCTCCAGCAGCATGCCAGTGATCTTGCCGGCGAGGTCGGCGTGCATGCGCTGGATCAGGGGGAACAGACGCTCACCCAGCATCTGCTTCTGCTCCTGAGGTGGAGCTGCAGCCAGCATGGTGGCCGTCAGAGGCTCCTGCCCAGCGACCTGCACCGAAGGCTGGGACTGCAAAAAGCAAGGTAAGTGGCCGAGTAAGATGGAGTTCCTTCACCAGCACTCCTCTCCACACACCATCTTACCCTTAAAAATTAAATATTTATATATTGAAATAAACGCGCACACACACAAACAACAACTAATCACCACAGCTTGGTTCCTCACCTGAGGCACCTGAGCCACCTGCATGGGGGGAGGGTTGCGCATCTGGGTGGTGAACTTGTAGTTGGGTGCCTGGGGGCGGGGCTGGGGGCCTCCAGCGGGGATGCCCTGGGGGGCAGGCCTGGCTCCAGCCTGCGCCATGGGCATGCGAGGGGCAGCAACTCCACCTGCAGCCGACTGTCCGGTGATGGGACGAGCATTCAGCCCGGCGCGGGCAGCACCCTGCTGGGTGGTGGCCCGTGGCTGGCGTATGGGCGTCTGCTGCATGGCCTGGAACCCTGGCAAGAAGGGAGAAGAGATGCGAGCTGTCACTGCAGTGTGGACCCAGTGAACACCGATTTAGGGTAAATGGAAGATGGACAGGAGGATACACCACTTCTCTTTTTGTGGTTTCCATGCTGACAGAGCCATGTCTTTAAAAAAATTGTATTGTCATACATCATAATTACTACACAAAACATCATTATCAACATTTTTCTGACAATTTCTTCACACAATCATAGTTACAACATCCTCCTCAACCTTGTTATCATCACATCATAACCGTATTTTATCATTGCTATCATTATTATTACCATCCCAACTCCAGCATCATAAACACGTGATATCATCATTTAAACACTTCCAGAGAAGTAGGTCACCTGACTCTTCAGAGGAAGAGATTCACACACACCACCACCAAATAATCGAGAATTTGTTTGGGGGACCTTCACCCCCAGTCGCACAGCACAGCGCCCACTACCGGGTTGTAATACTTTGTAGAAGAGACAATGCAGGGGAAGCGCCTTGCCCAAGGATGCAACTCCAGAATCCGTGCAGAACTGAACACTGCACCAGCCAGCAGCAAGGCAAGCGTCTTAACCACTGTCCTACTACAGTCCTGGTGGTGCTGATATGCATTATAAATCTCCACATGCTTTTCTGTATTCAATATTATGGCTAGATGGTCCAGAGCCTTCAACAGCCCATATGATTTAACCTGCAAATGTTACCAATGAACAAGCCTTTAGTTACTTGTGCTACCTGACAAAAACTAACTTTTGACCAGGAATGGAAGGGATTTTTCTGTTGAAAAACCATGGGTGGATCCTGGAAATGTTCAACGGATTGTCATGCAGACATGGTGCTGATGGATCTTGCATTCACAAGGAACAGAGCTTGCTGTGTTGTCCTACATGGGGTGTGTTCATATGTATGAAACAGCAAGTGACTGATGCTCTTGATCTCCGATTGGTAGAGGCATGGCTAGAGTTCCTAGGGGGCTTGATCTTCAGGGATGGCTAGAGAGCACACTTGGATCTGCATGATCTGGCCCTGTTCAGATGCCCCTCAGTGGCCTCTCCCGGTGCTGTGGACCGCCCCTGGCTGAGCTGGAGCAGGCCCCTGGCTGAGCTGGAGCAGGCCCTTGGCTGAGCTGGAGCAGGCCCTGGCTGAGCTGGAGCAGTCCCTGGCTGAGCTGGAGCAGTCCCTGGCTGAGCTGGAGCAGTCCCTGGCTGAGCTGGAGCAGTCCCTGGCTGAGCTGGAGCAGGCCCCTGGCTGAGCTGGAGCAGTCCCTGGCTGAGCTGGAGCAGCCCCTGGCTGAGCTGGAGCAGGCCCTGGCTGAGCTGGAGCAGCCCCTGGCTGAGCTGGAGCAGCCCCTGGCTGAGCTGGAGCAGCCCCTGGCTGAGCTGGAGCAGGCCCTGGCTGAGCTGGAGCAGGCCCCTGGCTGAGCTGGAGCAGCCCCTGGCTGAGCTGGAGCAGGCCCCTGGCTGAGCTGGAGCAGCCCCTGGCTGAGCTGGAGCAGGCCCCTGGCTGAGCTGGAGCAGGCCCTGGCTGAGCTACTGGAGCAGCCCCTGGCTGAGCTGGAGCAGGCCCCTGGCTGAGCTGGAGCAGCCCCTGGCTGAGCTGGAGCAGCCCCTGGCTGAGCTGGAGCAGGCCCCTGGCTGAGCTGGAGCAGGCCCCAAAGCCCAGCAGCCAGGGGCTGCAGCTGATGAGGGGCACGCAGCCGCTCTCCACTGCGTGTCACACTATCATGCCTCACTGTCTTCACTGCAGCAAGCTGTATTTAGGAAGAATGCATAGATTTCCAATCAAGAATGTGTAGACTGACTTATTTCCTTCACTGCGATATAAATCTCTTCTGCCAGGTAAGAATGTAGTCCAATTGTAATGACTCCATCATGCACACAAAACTTTTCAGCAGTGACAAATAATGTATATGCATTCAATTGTTATGGTCATTGTTTCGGAATGAGGAACAGTATTTTGATCACTAAATTCTCAATATCATAAACCTGCCTGTTGAGTTATTGTTTGAGAAATACTACGAAAACCCATGAAGGTATCAATGCTTGAGTGGAATGTTCCTGGTGACAGGAAAAGCCAGGGATTCCCACTTTAGGCAGCGATGTGTGCATGAATCCATTTCCATTGTCCAGACGGAAGCTGCCCAGTTGCCTTGCCAGGACAATAACAAATATGTTGCCTTCCAAGTTCAGCAGGGAGATACAGTGGAGCTGGTGAATGCTCTCTGTGATGAAAACCACACGCGAGATCTACTAGTTGTCTTTGACAAGTCGTTTCCTCTAGGCTAGTCAGAGCGGACTCCACAGTACCTGAGGGCATCTTTCCTAGATACACGACCCCATGAGCTGGAACCTGTGGTCTTACAACACCTGGACATACCACATACAGCAACATTTCCACTCCCAGATGGGAAGAGACTGGCCCCTAGTGACCACCACGTCTCCCCTCCAGTAGATGTCGCCCTCCATCAATGCCGTCCTTGTGCAGATGTGGGAGAGAACAGGGATGGACAGATGCTGTTCTAGGCGATGTCATCCAGATTTAGACATTTTCTTGTGGGTTTCTGGCAAGGTTTCATGCTTCAGAAGAAGGATCTACTTGCCAGGACAGGCGAGTGTAGGCATGGTGCTGATTTTCCAGTTTGACAAGTGAGTGTAGGCATACTCCAGGCGGTTGGATGTGGGTATCTGGTGTTTGTTTCACTGCTGTACAGGATGGATGGATGGATGGATGGATGGATGGATGGATGGATGGATGGATGGATGGATGGATGGATGGATGGATGGATGGATGGATGGATGGAGTATGAACAAAGGCCTGTCAGCTTTCGTTCGCTATGGAGGGCCATTAAGCACGAAAACCACTAGAATGTTTAAAGTGGTAATCAAGTCACGATGTCCCTATTTATTCACCTCCTGCGAAATGCACTGAGACGCTGTGGGTCAATTCTAAACCCCCAACCCTCAGGGGAACACTGCTGTACAGGGGATGGGTTGATCCATCAGGGTATTCTCAACACATGGTCAGGTCTAAATGATCCGACTTTGTTTTTATAACACACACACACATTCCCATTCCCCACATACCCCCCAGCTCTGGCTGCTCGGGATCAACCCCAGGAGTTCCAGCTGAGAAAGGTATCCAGGAGCTGCTACTGCTATGTGACTATCACAGGAACAATGTCAAGCCGTACCTGCAGCAGGCTGGGCAGACAAGCCAGTGGTCTGCCAACGGGGCTGGGTCCTAACACCGGCCATGCCGGTCGTTGGGGCGAAGTAGTTGCGCTGGGCTTGGGGCATGGTGGGCATGAAGTAGCCGGCGTTTCCAGCTGGGAACATCTGGTTGAATTGCGCTCCTTGGTTCGTCACATGCTGCGGGTTTAAAGCATACATCTGTTGCTGCATGACGAAAAAATGACTGAGCGTCAGTCTTAGTTTTGTGTACATGTGTTGTGTGTGTACATTTTAAGCATGTGTGTGTGTACTTATCAGTGTGTGTGGCTGACATGCATGTGTAGTGAGCATGTGTTTGTGTTCACATGTACAATTCTTTGTTAGCATTTGTACATGTTTGTGAGTGTGTGTGTGTGTGCATGCATAAGTGGGAGTGGAGCATAAGCCGCTATATGCTACAGCGTGGATGCATCAAGTGTCTCAATGTGCAAGTGTACTTGTGTGTATGAGTGTATACTTGTACATGACGTGTGTTTATGTGGCTGTATTTCAGCGCCCGCATGAAAACATACAAACCTGCTGCTGGCGCATGGTAGCCATGCGCTGGATGTACTGGGACGCCAGGTGAGCACGGCGGTCCTCCTTGCGCTGGGCCAGGGCCACGTACAGTGGCTTGGACACGATGATGCGGCCGTTCATCTCAGTCACCGCCTTGGTGGCCTCCTCAGGAGAGCTGAAGCACACGAAACCGAAGCCCTTGCTTCGGCCATTCTCAGTCATCACCTGCAACACAGCAAGACCACTATGTCAGCCTTCAAGGAACAAAATCACAAATCTTGTTTCATGGTGGGAGGCAGATTATTCACAGCTTTAGGTTTCACATTCACAATGTCCACACTTGAGTACTGAGAGGGGAGGGAGAAACAAAAGTAGTGATAGATCAAACTTATCAAAGCTCAAAGGGTGGCCTTTCTTTTCACCTACTGAAAGCCTCACATCCTCCAATCTCCAACAGCACTTAGACAAAATCTACCTTGATGCAAGAAATACTAAATCCAATCATTTCCACCTCATGCCAGCTAGCACCCTAGTGACAGGTTCATCACTGTGTTTAGCACCCAGCATGTCCGTGCCTGCCTTAGTCTCGGCAGATGCTGATGGCAGGGAAGTGGAACCTTGCATGAGCAACAAAGGTTCTTCATACCCTTTTGCTCTTCAGAAGGTACATGCAATACCACTCGAATGGGAATATTAATTCAATCAATTCTTCAGCAATATTTGCCATTACCACTTGGTTTTCTGTGAAATGCAATTACTTCACTTCTGAAATGCAGGATCCTACACCTTTATTTGTACAGATGGATTCAATACACCAAAGGACGCATGCTCACACAGATCTTCGGTGACTTCTGGTAAAATGGCCTGCCTTGTCTATGCTGTGTGCAGTGAATGCTCTACAAGAAAACCAAATATCCTCCAACTACTGCAAGAACACATGGCACTCATGAGGGGGGCAGGGGTGGGTGCCATTTGGTTTCTTTTTCATAACTGGTTTCAAGTCTAACATCCACCAATGTCTTCTGCCAGCACACATCGACTCGGGACACTGCCAGCACACATGGACTCGGGACACTGCCAGCACATATGGACTCGGGACACTGCCAGCACACATGGACTCGGGACACTGCCAGCACACATGGACTCGGGACACTGCCAGCACATATGGACTCGGGACACTGCCAGCACACATGACTCGGGACACTGCCAGCACACATGGACAGGATTCGTACAGGTTTTTAGATACAAAATTCCATGACTTTTCCATGACTTTCCATGACCTTCAATAACATTTTCCATGACTGTGCGTACTGTGATACATGACAGTTTTAAAGAGAAAAGTGTATGGCGCACGACCAAACTCACGCAGGCTCTTGGGCAGAAAGTTATGGATAAAAGCCCCATTAGATATGGCCTTGCCAGGAACCTGAGCTGGATGTCTCCAAATGACTTTGTGAAGAAAGATCTACGCCAAAATAACAAAGCCCAGTTCCAGAACTGCCTCCAGGTCCTTGAAGGGGGGACACTAAGTTGAACAAGAAGGGCAATGCCCACACGACTCACATGCTTGACCTTGACCTTTATATGACCTTGACCTTCAGGTGACCTTCAAGGTCAAGGTCAACCAACTAAACCTACCAATGACATCATACACAAAGAAATGCTTTACACATTTTTCCTACCAAAATACATGTGACCTTGACCCAAGGTCAAGGTCATCCAAGGTCATGCAACACAAAGCTGTTAATTCAAGGCATAGGAAGCACAATGGTGCTTATTGGCACTTTCTACCATGAGATATAGTCACTTTTAGTGGTTCACTACCCCATTTTGGTCACATTTCATAAGGGTCAAAGTGACCTTGACCTTGATGATATGTGACCAAATGTGTCTCATGATGAAAGTATAACATGTGCCCCACATAATTATTAAGTTTGAAACAGTTATCTTCCATAGTTCAGGGTCAAGGTCACTTCAAAATATGTATACAATCCAACTTTGAAGAGCTCCTGTGACCTTGACCTTGAAGCAAGGTCAACCAAACTGGTATCAAAAGATAGGGCTTGCTTTGACCTATATACCACTTGTAGCTGAGGTCGCCATTCTCAATAACGTGGGAGAAAATTGGGAAAATGTGAAAAATGACTGTTTTTGAGACCACATTTATGGCTCCTGTGACCTTGACCTTGAAGCAAGGTCAAGTCACTATGTATGTTTTTTGAGGCCTTGTCATCATACACCATCATGCCACATTTGGTGTTGATAGACTTAATAGTCTCCGAGAAAAATCCAACGTTTAAGTTTTTTACGGACGCCCGCCCGGACGGACGGACGGACGGACGACACGGCTCAGTACATAGACTCACTTTTGCTTCGCATGTGAGTCAAAAATGGGATAATAGAAAAAAAAATGTATTCAGCAAGTGAAAGAGCTATGTTCATGAAGTTGTGTACATAAAACATACACAATGTAAGGTATATTCAGACCAAATTTTATTGTTCCAAATTGATTTGTTAGTGTGTTATAACAGAATCACTGAAAAAAACACGGGGGTGATCTTGCACACTCTACCAAATACCTGTATTCAATTTTCTTAATGATTACCTATCATTGTAAACAAAGAAGAAGGTCTATATTACACAATAGGATGTAAAAAATGTATCATCAACACTTAGAAATTTGTCTGGTGACAAGTGGCACTATCAGCACAAAAACACACTCCCGGCATGATGAGATTAAACTTATATATAAAAGAAAGTTACCAAGCTACGGTTTTCTTACTGGTCCTATTGTATGCTACATACATTCAGAAATGTACAGTAAAAAATTCAACAAGCTATCTTTATCCTAAGTCACTTTAATTTCTTGTGCAAAACTACTGCCGTAGAAAGAAAAACCTAATTTTGAGAAAAATGGCTGTAAAGTTTGAGAACAAGTAAACTTGCACTGCAAATGAACCATAATAGGTACAATGTTCTAACATGACTTATTTAAATTGGAATTCATTTCTAATCATGATAGCAAACTTTCAGCTTGACATTTTAACTCAAAGTATCAATACATCAGGTCCAGAAGCATCACCTGTGGAAAAACAAAGCATTTGTGACAAACACATTTTCATTGAAGATACAATACTTGTTTGGCATGGTTCTGTCACAATGAATTACTCCATAGGGAATCAGAGAGAGTCACAAGGCAGTATTCAATCAAGTCCAGGTGAATACAGGACTCCCTCCTGCCTGGTTCATGAGTCGCTGGCGCTCTGCTCGATGCGCTTCCTCCAGTCTTGTCCGTCTTGCTTGGGCTTGCTTGGTAGATTTCCTGACTGCCTTCTTCACCCTTTCTTCATCTTCTTTCCTTGCATTCTGCACAGCCAACTCCCCCAACAACTCTAGTTCATCCAGTACATCCTGATGTGCTGATGAGCCCTTGTTGAATCGCTGGATGCAGATTGCAACGGCAGTATCCACTGTGAGACCTGCCCATCTTTCTTTGGGGCATAGTCTCCAAACCAACGAGTGGAAACATTCATTAGAGTTCTGGGTTTTGCCTGCAAGGCATCTCTGAAGCAACTGGGGATCTCCCAGTCTCTTGTAGAGAGACACAAGTGCCTCAGCTATGTCTCTAGGAAGAGGGTGGGGGTGAGCTGGAGGGAGCTTGTCGTCTTCCTGTGCTCGCTTGTGGAAGCACCATGTTCTTCGGTCAGGACTGGATGCAGGACACCTGTCATGGTGAGGGTCATCATCTGTGGACAGGGTGTGGAAGAAGGAAGCCCAGACTGCATTCACCATGCCATCTTGGTCTCCTGGGTGCTCCTTGATGGCCTTGCCATAGTAGCTGGTGAGCTTGGCAATACGTTGGTCGGTCAGTTTACCCCGGCCACCAAATGGAGTACAAGTACATCAGTCGAACCTGTTCAGCTGCCTCCTGAAGGTGCCTATCAGCAGCCCGATGAACTCCTGAATGCAGCGTCTTCTGGTAGAGCTGCCATGTCTTCAGATGCATGGGAGGGGACAATGTTCATGAGAGCGAAAAATCGTCTCAGTTGGGTGAACCCAATCCCAATGGAGGTGGCAGCAACGACGAGACGACGGTTGATGTCGTAGCCATTGTGCAGAGTGCCTGTCTTTGGTGAGGTCCTGACCGCCGTAATGGTGATTCCACATGCTGAGCAGAACACTTTCAGCTTGCTCGCTGATCCAAACATCGCCGACTGATTTTTGGTCACTGTTAACGGCTGGTCACAATCTCGGCAGCGGAACACGGAGACGAGCTTGTTCATCATGCTCATGCTGACGATCACGTTCTCGTCATCACACACTGGCTCTCTTGTCTCGCTCTCGAAACGACGAAGTTTCTTGGCACTGGTAGGGACAGATTCTGACGATGAGGAGGCGATTGCTTTCGCAACATCAGCTGCTGCGCCAGAAGCAGATTTGATAAACGTGAGCGCGGAGGTTGCCGAATCGCTACTAGCGAGAGGTGCATCTTCGGTCGAAGTAGAACTAGAAGCAAGCACTGTCGATTCTCGAGCTCCGGAGTCAGTACATAAATCTGTTTCCACTCCATGTCTTCGTTTCTGAGCGGACGATGAGGAGGCGAGCAACCTCGAAACAGCTGCGCCGAGACGTAGTTTCGATCGACTCGAGAGTGGTAGCTGCTGAATCGCCGCTCGCACGTGGTGCGGTGTCGATCGAAACAGAAGCGATCGCTGTCCAATTTCCCGCTCCGGAGACTGTTGACAAGTCTACCTCTTGTCTTCCTTTTTTCTTCGGCTTTTCCCCAAATTTATGCAGCGTAGCAAACTTCTTTGCATCCCTCCTCGGCATTCTTGCACTCGGTTGATTGATACTAATGACGCCGTGCGTTCCTAATGTCGAAAACAGCCGAAGCTAGTTTCGGCAACAGCCGGAACTTCTGCCATGATCACGCGCTGCGCACGGGTTAAGCGACCAATCAGAGCAAAGGATAGACAGAGGCTTCTCTTTTGAAGCGTTTCATTGGTTCAGACTAGTTTCCGATTTCTGCTTCGTGTGCTTTCGGCAGCTAACCTTTCGTTACGGTAGTTGGAGTGGCGCGAAGCCTAGAAATGGCGCTACGCGTCGGTACCAAGCATGTGGCGTTTCTTTGCAAGAAAGATGGCGTAACCTAGGATTTTTTATTTATTAAATTCCATGACTTTCCATGACTTAAATTGAAATTCCATGACTTTCCAGGCCTGGAAAATGAAAAATCAAATTCCATGACTTTCCAGGTTTTCCATGACCTGTACGAACCCTGCATGGACTCGGGACACTGCCAGCACACATCGACTCGGGACACTGCCAGCACATATGGACTCGGGACACTGCCAGCACATATGGACTCGGGACACTGCCAGCACATATGGACTCGGGACACTGCCAGCACATATGGACTCGGGACACTGCCAGCACACATGGACTCGGGACACTGCCAGCACACATGGACTCGGGACACTGCCAGCACACATGGACTCGGGACACTGCCAGCACACATGGACTCGGGACACTGCCAGCACACATGGACTCGGGACACTGCCAGCACACATGACTCGGGACACTGCCAGCACATATGGACTCGGGACACTGCCAGCACATATGGACTCGGGACACTGCCAGCACATATGGACTCGGGACACTGCCAGCACACATGGACTCGGGACACTGCCAGCACACATGGACTCGGGACACTGCCAGCACACATGGACTCGGGACACTGCCAGCACACATGGACTCGGGACACTGGCAGCACACATGACTCGGGACACTGCCAGCACACATGACTCGGGACACTGCCAGCACACATGGACTCGGGACACTGCCAGCACATATGGACTCGGGACACTGCCAGCACACATGGACTCGGGACACTGCCAGCACATATGGACTCGGGACACTGCCAGCTCACCTTGGCACTGGTGATGGTGCCGAACTGGGAGAACTCCTTGCGGAGGCGCTCATCATCCACCACGTCATCCAGGTTCTTCACGTACAGGTTGACTCCCTGGTAGCGGTTAATGCGCTCCAACTTGATCTTCTCAAACTTCTCCTTCAGCTCGGCCTGACGCTCAGCCTTCTTCTGGGCACGGCCGCAATACAGAGTCTTCCCTCCGGGCAGCTCTCGTCCATTCAGGTTGGTAACAGCCTACAAAGAACACCCATCCATATGTACAGTTCACATGCAAGAAATACAGTGACAGAAGTTGAAGGTAAAAGGTAAGAGCACCAACTTCAATTTCCCCCACCCTAATGCTAATGCAAAGCTACACTGTTGTCACTTCTAGTAGCCTGGCTGCTGGAATAATCAACTAAGAGCACCAAATAAAACACACTTACTGGAGACCCAGGGTGTGTTCAAACCTGACATCCGACTTGCACCAACATTAGACCTACACAGCCCTCACAGGAAATTGGTCATCACTCCAGCTCAGGGATGCAGAGTGCTTTAAAACAGTGCATCTGTAAGCCACAAGCCACAAGACCATGTGCCCATCACCACAGTGCCTGTGTACAGCCACAGCTATGGTCTCCACTGCCATCACCACAGTGCCTGTGTACAGCCACAGCTACGGTCTCCACTGCCACCACCCCAGTGCCTGTGTACAGTCACAGCTATGGTCTCCACTGCCACCACCACAGTGCCTGTGTACAGCCACAGCTATGGTCTCCACTGCCATCACCACAGTGCCTGTGTACAGCCACAGCTATGGTCTCCACTGCCACCACCACAGTGCCTGTGTACAGCCACAGCTATGGTCTCCACTGCCATCACCACAGTGCCTCTGTACAGCCACAGCTATGGTCTCCACTGCCACCACCACAGTGCCTGTGTACAGCCACAGATATGGTCTCCACTGCCACCACCACAGTGCCTGTGTACAGCCACAGCTATGGTCTCCACTGCCACCACCACAGTGCATGTGTACAGCCACAGCTATGGTCTCCACTGCCACCACCACAGTGCCTGTGTACAGCCACAGCTATGGTCTCCACTGCCATCACCACAGACCTAGAGGGCAACTTGCATCCAAGACAACATCGTGGAAGCATCATGGTGTAGCTCTCTAGCCAGGAAAGCGGCAAACTTTGTGTCAAGGTATATTGGACACTACAAGCTGAGTGCAAGATTGTTATACTAAAAGAACAAGTGAATGTACAAAGCTTGTTAGAGCCCTTCACACGATATCATTTTAGATGTCACAAATGCACCATCAAGCAAACTGAATTCTTCACATCAATCAAAAATGCATGCAAGCAATGTAATTTGGAAGGAGGGGAGGAGAAAGAGAGAATTTTTGGGAACAAAGACATAACACTTTTACAACAAAAATCAACCGAACAGTAAGAATGAACAAGGAGTGCAACAGCAACAAAAGGTAACCAGAGGAGTAAATCAAGGAAAAGTATCCTACCCCATGGAGACACTAGCAAGGGGCATTGTAGGCCATGAGGTGCACAGGGATTCCACCAGCTACTACTTACTGACAAGCTGCTACACACACGTGGCTTCAGGGAATGCTGGCAGCATGCATTCAGTGTACACAGTGCCAATCATCAGCCACACGGCACCGCAGCCTGCCTTCCTGCCTGCAGCCGCTTACATCCATACCAGCCTCATCTTGGGGCACTGGCAAGAGCTTGTAAGCAGCAGCACTGTGGCTCCAGGCCTGAGCACATGAAGCCACATGTATACCCGTGTACACTCCATGAGATATTGGTGCTATATGTGACAACAGCTAAAAAACCTTGGCCAAGCAGTCTTGGTTGCATGAAACATCTGTACTGACAGCACTAGTGGGGAACTCCTAGCTACACAGCACTGAGCCCCGTTTCTCAGGTCAATACACTGGCTTCATTGGTTGTCAGAAGCAGAACTGGTTTGAGCTTCATCATGAAAACTGACCCAGTGCTGCCCCCATTCTGTAGCCACGTCTTTGTTGAAGTGACGTCTGCACTTTACCCCTTGCTCGGCACAACATGCATTCCAAACGTGGAAGTGGGATAAGTGTTCGACCACTTCCTGCATTCAGGCTTCACTGCCAATGATATATGTCTGCTTCATTGCCAATGAGATTCTGTGACTGCAATCCATGAGCAATTACCATGTCACTGTCAAAACTTCTCTACGCCTTTAAATATTATGGTGTGTGTGTGTGAGAGAGAGAGAGAGAGAGAGAGAGAGAGAGAGAGAGAGAGAGAGAGAGAGAGAGAGAGAGAGAGAGAGAGAGAGAGAGTTGCATATTCTTAGATCATCAAAAATAAACAATAATGAAGTCAGATTTACCTACAACATCTGTATTGGTCCACTAAATATCCTCAGGTCCAGCTCAATGTAAATCTTGTCCTTCCTGCACCTCGACTCCATTCAGCAGTTATTCCCCCTTTGACCATGGCAACACCGCACTGAGGCTACGCAGAAATTGTGATTGATGTTCAACCTGGCCTTATCTATTTAGGAAAGTAAGTAAACAAAAGGTTCAGGCTGACCTACCTGCCACATCACTGCAACCACTCATTTCTCTTTTGTTGAAAATTTTTTTTTTTTAAACTAAAACAGTGGAATTCCCCACGTGCTCATATCATAGGGCAGGGAAGATGGGACAGCGCACAATTAGGTAAATACTGTTGATTTCTTCCCTTTTTGGGGAGTTATTTATATACTTGTTAAGCACGATTGAAAAAAAAAAGTTTAAGTCAGCAGAAAAATTGGGTCAGTTGGGTTACCATAACCACAACAATTTTGCGGAGGGGCCTAAGCACAAAGGAACAGACATGGAGGAAATGGCCGGTTTGAGACCTAACCTGAGTGGCAGTACCAATGCACAGAAAAGAAACCAGACTACAGCTATGCCTGCACCTATCTGATACTGCACACATTAAACTAGACTACAGCTATGCCTGCACCTATCTGATACTGCACACATGAAACCAGACTACAGCTATGCCTGCACCTATCTGATACTGCACACATGAAACCAGACTACAGCTATGCCTGCACCTATCTGATACTGCACACAAGAAACCAGACTACAGCTATGCCTGCACCTATCTGATACTGCACACATGAAACCAGACTACAGCTATGCCTGCACCTATCTGATACTGCACACATGAAACCAGACTACAGCTATGCCTGCACCTATCTGATACTGCACACAAGAAACCAGACTACAGCTATTCCTGCACCTATCTGATACTGCACACATGAAACCAGACTACAGCTATGCCTGCACCTATCTGATACTGCACACATGAAACCAGACTACAGCTATGCCTGCACCTATCTGATACTGCACACATGAAACCAGACTACAGCTATGCCTGCACCTATCTGATACTGCACACATGAAACCAGACTACAGCTATGCCTGCACCTATCTGATACTGCACACATGAAACCAGACTACAGCTATGCCTGCACCTATCTGATACTGCACACATGAAACCAGACTACAGCTATGCCTGCACCTATCTGACACTGCACACATGAAACCAGACTACAGCTATGCCTGCACCTATCTGACACTGCACACATGAAACCAGACTACAGCTATACCTGCACCTATCTGACACTGCACACATGAAACCAGACTACAGCTATGCCTGCACCTATCTGATACTGCACACATGAAACCAGACTACAGCTATGCCTGCACCTATCTGACACTGCACACATAAAACCAGACTACAGTTATGCCTGCACCTATCTGACACTGCACACATAAAACTAGACTACAGCTATGCCTGCACCTATCTGATACTGCACACATGAAACCAGACTACAGCTATGCCTGCACCTATCTGATACTGCACACATGAAACCAGACTACAGCTATGCCTGCACCTATCTGATACTGCACACATAAATCCAGACTACAGCTATGCCTGCACCTATCTGATATTGCACACATGAAACCAGACTACAGCTATGCCTGCACCTATCTGATACTGCACACATTAAACTAGACTACAGCTATGCCTGCACCTATCTGATACTGCACACATGAAACCAGACTACAGCTATGCCTGCACCTATCTGATACTGCACACATGAAACCAGACTACAGCTATGCCTGCACCTATCTGATACTGCACACATGAAACCAGACTACAGCTATTCCTGCACCTATCTGATACTGCATATATGAAACCAGACTACAGCTATGCCTGCACCTATCTGATACTGCACACTAGAAACCAGATTCATATTGGTGTCATGATGGGGTTTCTCAGTGAAATCATTTGGCTTCAAGGTTTTTCAGAAGCAGAACTGGTTTCACAATCATCACAGAAACACCCTTTTCACCGATGCCCCTGCCTGGTGTTTATTTCCGACCAAATATATGAGCACCATCTCTTCTCAACACAAACCATCACCCTCAACAGAGGTCATCACCCAACATGAGCTTCCACAACAAGAGCTCCCATCTCACAGCAGAAGCCACCAGTCTACAGTGTAAACCAACCTCCCACAGACATACCTTCTCCGCATTTTCCGGATCCTCAAAGCTGACGAAGCCAAAGCCGCGAGACTTTCCGTTCTCGTCAACCATCACCTTGGCGCTGATGATCTTGCCGAAGGCCTCGAACATCTCACGCAGGGACTCATCGTTCAGCTCATCGCCAAAGTTCTTGACGTACACGTTGTTGTATCGCTTCAGCTTGTCACCCATCATCAGGATACGCTCCTTCCTCGGGATGAACTTGCCCACATACCTACACACACAAGAAAAATTTGTCATCACATAAGCTTAACCATGTGCTCTCCACATTACATTGTTTACCATTGGGCGTTGAAATAAGCTATGACTTTGTCTGCATATATACTGGAGGGATAAGAACCTATGGATGGATGAATGCAGTCTTAAGGCATATCAGCCTTTGTAGGCCCTGTA
>JAWQFJ010005303.1:0-32500 GCA_034096865.1 Theodoxus fluviatilis
CAGATCTAACTCCTCAATTTCGTATTCTGCTGCGTCAGAATGAGAAGTTGCTGGTGATGGTGTCACAATTACATCAGCAGGTTGCCAGCATGAGTGAGAGGATAGCTAACTCCACAGAAGCAGCAGACGGGGAGCAAAGACTCCAGAGGCCAGCTCTGCCAGTGGAGTTTGAATACCCACTGGAATCCAAAGAAGAACTGGAACGTTTGGATCTGTCCCTAGCAGACCCTGCAACTCGACAACAATTTGTAAGTTCTCGATATATATCAAATTTCTTAATTTCATATCTGCAGAGAAAATGTAGAATACAACAGGGAGTAGGAAATAATTTGATTCATTTTTGACATTTAAGAAAGTGCTAGCAACAAAAGATACTTCTACTGTAAGGAGTTACTGACTGTACAATCACTACCTTACCATGAAATATGAAGCCAGAAATTATAAAATGCTACGCGTATTTATTACTAACATGTCATTCGGCTTGGATAAACAGTGAAAAATCTCCTCTCTCTCTCTCTCTCTCTCTCTCTCTCTCTCTCTCTCTCTCTCTCTCTCTCTCTCTCTCTCTCTCTCTCTCTCTCTCTCTCTCCTCCTCCTCCTCCTCCTCCTCCTCCTATTTGTCTGCCCCACCTCCTGAGGTCTATTAGCTCCAAAACTTTCTGACACTTTCTTCTATAGCCATACTCTTTATCGATAAACTTCCTGCATATTGCCAGATGTTCTGCATTTCGATAGCACATTCCTGTCCATATTCTGTCTCGCCTCTACCGTCACACAGCGGATTTCCGTTTGTGGATATCTACATTACTGATTTAGTATAGTAATTTTTTTTAGTGTTGTCCATGTTTATATACATGATTTTGTACTTAATCTGGTCAACTTTTGTTCCTCAGGAGCGCTACATCTCTAATCTGGGGAGGAAACCTTCAAAGTCCTTCTCCAGATGGCAGGGAAGACCCTGATGACGCCAGCTCTTCAGGGGCAATACAACCTATCTGGCAAATCGAACCTCAGCAAGACGGCGTTTACACAGCTGTCCAATCTCCACCAGGCCCTCTTCAGTAAGAAATATTCAATATCTAAATCGTGCAACTTCCATTTAGACCTGAAAAAATAAATTTAATGATTTCATTTCTTGTCATCAGAAGCGGCAGTGCCAAAATCTTAGCACATTTTTATATGTCTGAATAAGAGTGTTTGATCAAGTTCTGTACGCATTTGTTATTATAGAATATGGAATGCTGAGCTATTGAGGAAGAATGAAGAAGCTTTAGTTTTGCTATTTGGAGCTGTGCTTTGTTCACAAATATATCATTCTTATTCACCAATTTGTTTTGACAGATGCTGTCTCAAAACGACATCAAGTCGAGAGGAAGATGTACACATCTTACCTAGGAGAGTGGCTGAGCTGCTGGCGGGATAGGCAGAAAGGCGGCAAGAGCAACAGACCGGGCACGCAGACCACCCAACAAAATGCGTAGGCAGAAAGTGGAAAGGAAATGGAAGAATGGAATATTGATTTTCTTAGACAGATAGATAGATTTAGCAAACCAAACTATCTCTAACCTCAAAGTACAACTAAATCTATAAATCTATGCATATATTTTGAATATAATTATACAACTCATGTAACTCATGCTGAATCCAAAGATTGCACACTGTGACTGTTTAGTGATAAATTCTAATAAATGTCGTTACTTGTCAATCAATGACTTTGTTTTTCATGTAAGGTTATTTACACTTAGTAAGATATTTCTGGAATCTAAATTCAATCTGTACAATTTTTGCCTTCTCTCATTGTGTTTGTGTGTGCTGTGCGCGCTCTGTGTGCATGTGTGTGTGTTTATGTGGATGTGTTTTTGTGTGTTTGTGTCTTTCTCTCTCTCTCTCTCTCTCTCTCTCTCTCTCTCTCTCTCTCTCTCTCTCTCTCTCTCTCTCTGTGTGTATCTGGCCGGGTATGGCTGCTGGAGAATTCTTCTCCTTTTCAAGAAAATGCTACAGTTATTCAAGTGAAGGATTCAAGACAGTTTATCGGGCTTGGACAAGACCACCCCTGGAACCCATGCAGGTCCTAAGGCAGTAATTCCAGGCCTGGAATAGGCAAGGCCTGGATGCCAGGGCTGTTCCAGGGCTGGCCCAATGACCATTTCTAGGCTAGTCCAGGGCTGGATGCCAGGGCTGGCCAGGGCTGGATGCCAGGGCTAGTCCAGGGCTGGATGCCAGGGCTGGCCAGGGCTGGTCCAGGACTGGATGCCAGGGCTGGCCAGGGCTGGATGCCAGGGCTGGTCCAGGGCTGGCCCAATGACCATTTCTAGGCTAGTCCAGGGCTGGATGCCAGGGCTGGCCAGGGCTGGATGCCAGGGCTGGTCCAGGGCTGGTCCAGCCCTGGTGTGCTGTCGGCGCGCCGGGTTAGAATCTGTGAATCCACCCCTGGCTCCTGTGAGGTCCGTGCATTCCCTTCTTAAGGGGGACGGCACGAGACGAGACGAGAGAGACCACTGCCACCACGCATTTTCTGTTGGTCCAGGCGGTTATCATCAGGCCTCGGACCAGCCAGGAGCTCCTGTACCCATGGGTAAATAAAGTTGTGGAAAGCAGCTACGACTTGTCTCATACCTGCGCCCTTCTACCATCAAGCCTCGAGCTCCTCACCGCTCGAATCTTACCACCGGCTTCATCTACATCTTCACACTCTTATACGACTTACTATAAAACGCAACTTGCGACCTTCGTTCCCCTGCATTTTAGCTACTTTTTGCTCCAAGTATTTCCCATACTGAAGTCCTTTTAGCAGTAGTGCACTTCACGAACATGCATGTGCAACGTAGTTAACGTCTATCGCAGAGCTAAAGCTATTAATTTGGTGGCGCGCATCACTCAGTGCAATGATACGAGCTACTTAACATGCTTTCACAATCGTCTGCCATCCAGCGATCTCTCCCTAGACTAACAAACGACTTGTGGTCAAGGTGCAGACAATGCTCAAGGGGCAGACAACAAAGATCCTATGAGCTCCGTCGAGATCGAGATCGGGAAGACAGAGTGATCTTTTCCTACTTCTAGGGAAACAACGGCGCGTCGCTTACAAAATCTGTGAAAGACGACTGTTTTTGGAGCAGAAAGTTTTTTGTTTCTACAATGGTTACCTCCTGCTGTGTGAAGGACTGCCACAATCAGCATGACAGAGAGAATGATCGACGTGTTTTTTTTTTGGTCGTACCGCGTGTTGCAACGCGAAAAGGCAAGGAAATGCTGGATCTCACAACTCAAAGGCGCCGTGAGTGGATCAACTGAACCTGAAGTCACTCACTTTTGACACTAAGGCAGATCGATACGTTTGTTTGGATCACTTTGTAAATGGTGAGAATTTGTTATGTTTTGCGTTTTGTAACTTAACAAATACTAGAAAAGACGGGAAGAGAGTATGCAGGACAGATTAAGGGGAGAAAGAAAGGCCAAGATGTCGCAGATACTAACAACAGTGTTTTGTTCTGTTACCTGATTTGACTTTTTGATACTACAAAACAGCAATATCAATTGCATCGATATTCAATGTTTGTTCAATCTGATTGGACCGGTACAAATCTGGGTCGACGTTTTGTGAATAGGCTTCGTTTACAGCGACAACTTACAAGTGACCGTGAAATAGGACTGTGTACGATGATATTTTACCGTCCTATTTCACGGTCACTTGTAAGTTGTCGCTGCGAATGAGGCCTATTCACAAAACGTCGACCCAGATTTGTACCGGTCCAATCAGATTGAACAAACATTGAATATCGATGCAATTGATATTGCTGTTTTGTAGTATCAAAAAGTCAAATCAGGTACCAGAACAAAACACTGTTGTTAGTCTCTGCGACATCTTGGCCTTTCTTTCTCCCCTTAATCTGTCCTGCATACTCTCTTTCCGTCTTTTCTAGTATTTGTTAAGTTACAAAACGCAAAACATAACAAATTCTCACCATTTACAAAGTGATCCGAACAAACATATCGATCTGCCTTATATAGTGTCAAAAGTGAGTGACTTCATTTTCAGTTGAGCGATCCACTCACGGCGCCTTTGAGTTGTGAGATCCAGCATTTCCTTGCCTTTTCGCGTTGCAACACGCGGTACGACAAAAAAAAAACACGTCGATCATTCTCTCTAGGCTTGTTCAGAAGTACGAAGCGCTGCATGAGCGCTTCATGTTGGCAATTGAGCGCTCTTTGCCTCTCCTGAACACCTAAGATGTAGTGCAGCGCTTCACTTGTTAAAGGGGAGGTAAATCATCTGCGCCCCATGTTGTGTTGATAGACGTGAAGAAAGTGTTTTCTTTGCCACAGACATCGTTTATGCACGTTTAAATGTATTCTGCATGAATAAAGTCCACTACCGTGTCACCCTTACTTGCCATTACTCGCGCATACAGAGCGCTTGGGGCAAATAAAGCTCGTTCCAAGCCCAAAATGATGTTTCTGAGGGTTATTTTACGCATCGACGGCCAGTGCGGGATCGAAGACGCCATTTTGAAAATGATGCAAAATCGTCTGAATCACCTCGGATTGGTGATTCACAGCGCTGAGTGAATCACGCCCCAAAATTGCTGTTCAGGAGTGAATCACATGCAGCGCTGCGCCTCCTGAACAAGCCTTCTGTCATGCTGATTGTGGCAGTTCTTCACACAGCAGGAGGTCACCATTGTAGAAACAAAAAACTTTCTGCTCCAAAAACAGTCGTGTCTTTCACAGATTTTGTAAGCGACGCGCCGTTGTTTCCCTAGAAGTAGGAAAAGATCACTCTGTCTTCCCGAGTGTGTCTCGATCTCGACGGAGCTCATATACATGTACCAAGGCATATATGATCTTTGCGGACAATAACATTTGGCCTGTTACTATATAGTGTTAGGCTGCTTAGGTTAGCTCTGCCCCTTGACTGCCGAAATTTCGGTTTGGTACTACACTACGCATTCGCCCAAAATGACATTTGAAACAGACTTTTAAAGTTTCGTTATCAACCCGTCATACCAAATCCGCTCTGATTGCGAAAAACTCTGGAAATATCCAGGCATCATGGTTTCAACAGCTACATGTATATCTGAATGAACTTTGGTGCGATTCTCCTATGCCCTGACTTAAAAAAAGCGTCATCTCGCCGAGAGAATGCTCGAGCTGAGTGCAGAAGGCAGGCACTGCTAAACGGCAAGGGTTTCGATTTGGAGGTGTGTGTGTGTGTGTGTGTGTGTGTGTGTGTGTGTGTGTGCGTGCGTGCGTCTGTTTCGTGTATCTCTGTGTGAGTGCGTGCGCGTATGAGAGAAAGAGATGTAGAATCAGAAACAAAAGACAACAAACTTTGAAAGGATAGGGGATTTAACATGCTAGGGAAAGGTGCCGCTTGAGTTTGTCTGTTGCTGTGGACACCTGCTGTAATTAGGCCCTCAGAGCTGGAGGAGGCTCGGGTCAGAGATCTTAAGGCCAAATTGGATCACAGGTGGCCAGGCAGGCCCAAGGTTGACACTCAATCGCCACAACACTGACACTCATTGTGACCATAGCACTCTGAATACTTCTCTCAAACGCCACAACACAGTCACTCATTGTGTCCATAGCACTCTGAATACTTTTCTCAATCGCCACAACACAGACACTCATTGTGTCCATAGCACTCTGAATACTTCTCTCAAATGCCACAACACAGACACTCATTGTGTCCATAGCACTCTGAATACTTCTCTCAAACGCCACAACACAGACACTCATTGTGTCCATAGCACTCTGCATATTTCTCTCAATCGCCACAACACAGACACTCATTGTGTCCATAGCACTCTGAATACTTCTCTCAAATGCCACAACACAGACACTCATTGTGTCCATAGCACTCTGAATACTTCTCTCAAACGCCACAACACAGACACTCATTGTGTCCATAGCACTCTGCATATTTCTCTCAAACGCCACAACACAGTCACTCATTGTGTCCATAGCACTCTGAATACTTCTCTCAAACGCCACAACACAGACACTCATTGTGTCCATAGCACTCTGAATACTTCTCCTCTTTTCACCAACTCCTGCAGTTACTGACATTTAGACTATCTTGGCTGTTTTATACATGTTTCAGTATGTATCAGCCTCTGAAGTTAATTTACCATAGTTCATTCATTTGCTGTATTCTGTTCATGCATGCACTGCTGTTGAGGTAATAGAGATGCATTGCACATGTATTGCATTTGTTTTACGTTGGCATATTCACATTATATAATGCATGTAATTCATCATCAGGGAAATCTCCTTAGCCCCATATAAAGACACCCTCCTATTAAAATTCTGACTTATTTTTCAAAGGTTGTAAAATGGAGGTTTTACCATATAATATGCAGCATATCATGACTCAGTGCGTCATGGAGGCACAGTCTCTACCACATAGGTAAGCGAAGTCATGTGTGTTTGTTGCCTTATAGTTATACTATTAAGCAAGGTTATTTACATAAAGATTATTCATGTGCTAGTTACTGCATAGGTTTGTGCATAAGTCTGCATGGAGCACAGATGATGGTTGTTGCTGCTAGTTGAGTTTGAGCTGGACAGATGAATCATTCAGATTTTCAGGAAGCATAACACCTGTAGACATTGTGTACATTTTACCTGATCAGGCTGATGTCATAGGTTTGTGCATAAGTCTGCATGGAGCACAGGTGATGGTTGTTGCTGCTAGTTGAGTTTGAGCTGGACAGATGAATCATTAAGATTTTCAGGAAGCAAAACACCTGTAGACTGTAGGTGTTCAGGAGAGGCAAAGAGCGCTCAATTGCCAACATGAAGCACTCATGCAGTGCTTCGTACTCCTGAACAAGCCTCTCAGATCTGTGATGCACACGAGTGAATCACGCCCCCAAATTGTTGTTCACGAGTGAAACACGTGCAGCGCTGCGCCTCCTGAACAAGCCTATTGTGTACATTTTACCTGATGTCAGTGTACCTGAACATTTGTTAAGATAGAGCACACTGTGTGATCTTGCGACTGTTCACATGTGAAATGCCATTTCCTATAACCCAAAGTACCATAGTTCAGATTAACAACAGCAGCTAGTTTTACTTTGAAGGCTTGTTTTAATGCCAACAGCAAATGGTAAAGGATAAATGCAAAAGCAAATAATTGCATATAAAACATTTTTTGCTTGTGAGAGTATGTCCTTCATAAAACATTCACCTTGCAAAAATATGCATACATAACTTATCCTAACTGTGAAGCATACTTTGTTTCTACACATAACTTTTTTTCCTTTTTCTTTTGTGTTAACTTTTTGAATCTGAGGAAAAACCCTTTGTTAGTTTGCAGAAATTTGAACATTCATTTTTGCATCATTTTTACATTAAAAAATGTTTAATACATAGAACCCATGTAATGTTGCCATATTTGTTCAAGTGTAGTACAATACGTTTTCATGATATGTGTACATTTAAATTCATTCAATCAATTGCTATTAAGTATGGAAAATAAAAAACCCAAGCACTTTACATCCATAATCCTGTGACTGATGATGGTAACAACCATTCTTCTTACATCTGAACTTTAACAGTGGTATCTAATGCACTGTGAATGATCCTGAACTTTAACAGTGGTATCTAATGCACTGTGAATGATCCTGAACTTTAACAGTGGTATCTAATGCACTGTGAATGATCCTGAACTTTAACAGTGGTATCTAATGCACTGTGAATGATCCTGAACTTTAACAGTGGTATCTAATGCACTGTGAATGATCCCGAACTTTAACAGTGGTATCTAATGCACTGTGAATGATCCTGAACTTTAACAGTGGTATCTAATGCACTGTGAATGATCCTGAACTTTAACAGTGGTATCTAATGCACTGTGAATGATCCTGAACTTTAACAGTGGTATCTAATGCACTGTGAATGATCCTGAACTTTAACAGTGGTATCTAATGCACTGTGAATGATCCTGAACTTTAACAGTGGTATCTAATGCACTGTGAATGATCCTGGGCTTTAACAGTGGTATCTAATGCACTGTGAATGATCCTGGGCTTTAACAGTGGTATCTAATGCACTGTGAATGATCCTGAACTTTAACAGTGGTATCTAATGCACTGTGAATGATCCTGGGCTTTAACAGTGGTATCTAATGCACTGTGAATGATCCTGAACTCTAACAGTGGTATCTAATGCACTGTGAATGATCTTGGAAAAGCAGTAGTGCAGAGATGGATCTTCACCATAAGACAACAAAGAAAACTTGTCACGACAAGATAGCATATCCTGAGTTGAATGATATAAGACGGTCTAACATGTGGCAGCATTTCCAACTCTGGGCATCGAGTTCCAGCTAAACATCTCATACATCATTTCTAACAAAGCAAGCATAGGACAAACGGTCAGCATTGCTTACTGCATGGGTATTGTTGTGTATACTTCTAATATCAGTTGAAAATAAATTCTATTCATCACAAGCTTCAAAATGGTCAGGTCCAATGAGTATGTTTTCTGCCATATACAACACAAACACATTTCAAATTTATTAGACATTTTCAGAACTGGTAGAGACTTTTCCATGTATGTCACATAGCAATTCTCAACATACTAAATGCTAGCGAACACAGTGGACAGTTTGTCTATGCTAATTCAACTCAAATGCCAAGTTTAAAACATAATAACCTTGCTAACAAATACAGTCTCTTCTCAAATCATTACACATATATTCGCTTTGGAGCAGGCATGCAAATAAAAAATGCTATATAGATAAAAATGTTTAACAACCTCTAACAATTTTCCTTTCTTGCCTTTGCTCTCTCCTCATACTCATGGACACAATATCAACAAAAGTATTTCTGAATCAAAGTGGAAAAATATGATTAATTTATCATACAAATTCTCTAATCCTTAACATATCACCTTTTTAAAGCCTGTAACAAACCATCAACCCATGCTATTATACTGTCATGTTTGTCACAGTTTTGTTATTTACTTTCTTTGGATTTTCAAAAATCATTCAAGAGTACAACAGTAACATTACACTTAACAGTTCATATCAATGATTTAAAGTGTGGTCAACTTTGATTCTGTCTATTTTTGTACATTCTCTGCAAGTACATTCTTTTCAATTTAAGAGAAGGAGAGAAAAAAGAAAGTCAAGAAAAGAGGGATAGAATCAGCAATGACACAAAGGGAAAAACCATAATTGCATACACACCTCAGGGCTCAATTTATCTATACCTGCATTCATTGCTGACTTGTCAAAAGACAAAAATGTCCCCAAATGGTATCTGCTGGCATGACATAATCATAAACATTTCATCAACGTGAAGCTTTTTCATTTATTTGAGGTTTAAAAAAAAGAAGGTTTGACAGTTTATTGCAAAAAAAATTAGTATCCTCCTTGAGAAAACAAAAACATTTTCATGATGATGACAGATGAGCCTGGTTTTAGAACCATGAAAATGAAATAAACTATAGGTATTACATGCATTCAGATCATCATGAATCCTATAAATGAAAAGGTATGCAGCTAAGTATTCAAACCTGTGGCACATTTTTATCACAACCTCTTCGCTTCCTATATCACTGTTTTTCGTCAAAGTACACATAAAAATGCACAAAGCTTGAAATCATACAGCATGCACACACACACACACACACATGTATTATGAACCCCTTACAAACAGCTTCCATCCATAAAAAACACAAATGCAGAAAAATCCACATTTACCTGCTGTACAACACTAGGCAACATCCTGCAGATGCAGCAGTGAGATTTACTGCTTCTGCAAAGGCAAATGAGTGTCACTGGATGGATGATTGTGGAGATGCAAGCAAGTGACAGCTCTAGCCACCCTTGGTGAACTCCTTGGCTGCACCCCGGAGAAGGTGCAGGAGCTGCTCGCGCTGCACCTGGTTGCCAATGAAGCGGACCAGGCCCTCAATGGTGGTGCTGCCTATCAGACCCTGCACCTTCTTCGTCAGCTCCTCCTTCTCATGGTCCGACAGCTCCTGGAACACCTTGATCATGGCATCGTACTCGTCTGCCATGGAGTAGCCTATCAGGGAGCCTGCAACCGCAAGAAGATTCACTGCAAGTCTTGGACTCAACTTTATTGTTAAAAATATTATTTTCCTTGATGGAATACAGTTTAGAATTATTGAAACATTAACTAATGTTGTTGCGTCAGCATAAGTGAATAGGGAAAAAGTAAAATTAAACTAGAGAGTTTAGTATATACTCTCAGGTACAGGTGATAAAATGTATATATTCAACTTTTAACCTATGCATACATGATATGTTTAAAGCAGAAAAGCAGCAAACCTCTGCCATAGCGATAGGAATATCCCACCCCCTCTTTTCCCTTCAACCTTGTGACACTGGATGGGAAAACCCAGTGTAACTTGCTGGACACTTTTTGGAAATAACAGGCAAAATAGGTCAACAAGTGCCTGGCTATGCATTTTGAGATAACTCTACATCTCAACAACAACAAAAATCAGTATCTGAGTTATCTGGATTTCGTTTTTTGCATGTTGTTTACGACATTTTGATTACATCATGTTTATTAACAAGAAGGGCAAAGCCCATACGACTCACATGCTTGACCTTGACCTTTACATAACCTTGACCTTCAGGTGACCGTCAAGGTCAAACAACTAAACCTAGCAATGACATCATACACTAAGAACTGCTTTACACATTTTTCCTACCAAAATACATATTACCTTGACCCAAGGTCAAGGTCATCCAAGGTCATGTAACACAAAGCTGTTAATTCAAGACATAGGAAGCACAATGGTGCTTATTGGCACTGAGATATGGTCACTTTTAATGGTTCACTACCCCATTTTGGTCACATTTCATAAGGGTCAAAGTGACCTTGACCTTGATGATATGTGACCAAATGTGTATCATGATGAAAGTATAACATGTGCCCCACATAATTATTAAGTTTGAAACAGTTATCTTCCATAGTTCAGGGTCAAGGTCACTTCAAAATATGTATACAATCCAACTTTGAAGAGCTCCTGTGACCTTGACCTTAAAGCAAGGTCAACCAAACTGATATCAAAAGATAGGGCTTACTTTGCCCTATATACCATATATAGGTCAGGTATCTAATCTCAAACACGTCAGAGAAAATTGAGAAAATGTGAAAAATGACTGTTTTTTTTAGACATTTATGGTCCTGCGACCTTGACCTTGAAGCAAGGTGAAGTCACTATGTATGTTTTTTGAGGCCTTGTCATCCTACACCATCATGCCATATTTGGTATTGATAGACTTAATAGTCTCTGAGAAAAATCCAACGTTAAGGTTTTCGGACGTCCGGACGCCCGGACGCCCGGAGGACGAAACGAGTGAGTACATAGACTCACTTTTGCTTCGCATGTGAGTCAAAAAACCCGTCAGAAATTAAAATATTTTTTTGTTACACCTGGTTTTCCTATGTAGGGTCTACTATCATGTCCAGTTTCCAATTTTCTCCCCATCTCACCCTCTGCAGTTCAGGATTTAGAGTGCATCATTCTGGAATCTAGTATAGAAGACTTACTATTGGTGTGAGTGTGCCACTTGAAATTAGGCCCACAATGCTTGTGAGGAATCTGCTAAAATATCAGAGATCTTTTTACTGAAAGTTTGCCTGGCTATGTCATCTATGTATGAAAGTGGACTACCTCTTTGCAGCATTTGAATGAATTAAAACATATTTGGGGAACAGTGAGATAAAGTACAAAAACTGGACAGCTAGCTCACATCTTTGCTTTGGGGCAAGGAGTGGTATGGGAATGGATAACATTACAGGACAGACCTCATTAAAGCATGGCAAAGGAAAAGCTTGGAATTGCAGAGCCTTGCAGTCCAGTGAGACCGTAACAACAGCAGAGGCCATTACACAGCACCGATGGTAAGGCTGACCTACCTGCCACTCCTCCTACCATGGCTCCAATGGGACCTGCCACCATTCCTCCCACACACGCCCCTCCTGCGCTCCAGGCCATCTGCTTGAAGATGCCTGGACAAGAAGCACAGTGTCAAAATCAGATACCAAGCAGATGTGCTTGATTATCACTTCCATCTCACACACACACACACACACACACACACTCACAAATCAAGCATAAGGAGGAGGAGGAGGAGTATGAGCAGGAGGAGGAGGTGGAGGAGGAGGTGGTGAAGGAGGAGGAGGAGGAGGAGGAGGAAGAGGAGATAACCAACAATGTCTTATCCATGTCATGTATACACATTCCAATAATAGATTTGGTCAAACGTGCATCTCAGGAGCTTTTAGATGAATTCGGATGTGTGTCATTTGTGTAGTTTGATACTTTTACAGAGCATAGGGACAAAACCAACATCTTTGTTAAGGACCCACCAACAATTGGTTACAGTAAAATGGAAAAGAAAGTCTGTAGGTCAGTCCGACTTCAAACTGCACACATTTGTGTGTGAATGTGTGTGTGTAGAAATGTCATGTATACAGTAGATTAATCTGAACATAAATTAAAATTTCTCTTTCACTGAAAACACCTATTACTTAAATGGTGTTTATAGGGAAGACGGGTACAGCACACACTGCACAGCAAAATTGTTTATATAAATCCAATATGGTCGGTTAGTTTACTTCCATAACCCACAACTTCTCTATTTCTTTTTTAAAATATATTTTTAACCTTATGAATAAAGCACCCCTCACTGTTAAGATCAAAGATGTCAAGACCTAGCCATTGGTGACAGAGATTGTTAGCTAGAAAAGTAATCACAATCAAAATCAACATTCACCAATACAGAGAGGTAATGAAGTACACAGTTTCTTCTTCAGCTTGTATAAAAATGAAAACACATACACTTGTGTACACTCACACACACACTCACACACATGCAAACATGTGCTAACACATATGTACACACACATACACAACACACACACAGACATGCATGCACACAGACACACACACACATGCAAACATGTGCACACACATACACACACACATACACACACGCATGCAAACATGTGCACACACATATATACACACATACACGCACACACATGCACACACACACACACACACATGCACACACACACACACACACATACATACATGCACACACACATATGCACACACACATGTATACACATACATACACATGCACACACACACTAAACACACACAATGCACACACATACACACAATGCACATACACAAACACACACATAATGCACATATACACAATGCACACACAGACACACACACACACACACACACAACACACACACACAAATATGTACACACACACACACAGACTGAGACACAGACACACACACACACACACACACACACACACACACACACACACACACACACACACACACACACACACACACACACATCTATGCATATATATACAAATGCCGAGTCATCCTGTCTTGTTTTTTGTACTGCTTCACACAATGCAGACATTTACAATACATGAAACCCCGACTCGCCTTTGGCAGACTTCTTCAGCTCTGCATTTGTTTCCAGTATTTCCATGAGACTTTTGTAGTATGGAATAAAAGCCACTCCCAGCACATCCGCCATCTTGAAGCGTTGGTTCCTGTGAACAGTGAACTCTTCAGCATTTTTCATATTTCATATTAATTTTATTCCTCTAAAGGGTATCACACTGAATAAATTGTGTTCATTATCCAGTGGCCCTCTATTAATTTTTTTTTAAAGCAAGTACCTTTCTTTCCGTATCACATGCCTCTTCCATTTTCTTGCCTCTCTCTCTCTCTCTCTCTCTCTCTCTCTCTCTCTCTCTCTCTCTCTCTCTCTCTCTCTCTCTCTCTCTCTCTCTCTCTCTCTCTCTCTCTCTCTCTCTCTCACCACACCATACACACACACTCTTCACCATTAAAATATATTTTTCTCATACAGAATGTCAAGACATTTCTTCAATTTTCTTGATATACAAGTGAAGCTAATTTCACCTTCAGACATCTGGAATGAAGACAAGCATTTTATCTTGTGGCTTCAAATGAGGCATCTGCCATAAAAAGGGTTGCCTTTCGGCACCATGAATATATATAAACAGAAGGAACAAATTCAAGCAAATATTTGTATCCTTCCTGGAGAGAAAAAAATCCTATAGTGTCTACTACTGATGTAGGGGGTGTTTACAGGATTACATATATACAAAGTTTCGTACCAAGAAATGCAGCTGTCCACAATGAGAGTGCTAGTGTCCTCTTGAGAGAGCAGCAAAGTACGCTATGGACAGTACTCTGTACCACAAACTGATTTCCATCAGAAGCATGTATCTATATATTGCAAGGAAATACTTCAATAATAACCTTGTGTTGTCTGTTTTCCTTTTTTTGTTTAATGTTTCATCTGCGTTTCAGTTTCCTATCAAACCTATGGTGCAATCATGGTTTGGTCATTATTTTTCTAACAATGGTTATCTGAACTGAAGTCATTTACATGGAATTAAAATCTCCACAATCCTAATACATCTGCCTTCAAATTTTGCCACACCAACAAAGGTTTTTTCCCCAAGCATTCATATTACAAGTAGGTATGCAAGAAGCACTTGTTACTGCTGATCTGTCTGGACAACCTAACCTGAATTATGTCCCTTGGTGGCACTTAGACACTGCTGGCAGCTGGCTTAAACTATGCATGCAAAAGACCTGAGCAAAGATTCAATCAGTTCGTCAAATAATAAAAACAAGAAAAGGTTCAAACGCCAGATTTTGTTTTGTTTTAACGAAAACAATGTTTAGTTTTGACGACTGTCCTTTAGCAAGGCAATCGCCATGATTAGGCACACATATTGCTCTGGTTCCAATCCCAGAGGGCGTGTGTCAAAAATACGCCTAAACGACGAGATATAATGATGAGGAAAAACAGTTCGGTTATTAAAACGGAGTCGGTGCCACATTTCAAGTCAGGTCATTAAAATTTGATAACTTGAAAAAGCCTCGATTTCGGGTGTGTCGCAGATCGTTTTCTACAAGTACAACGATAATCACAACGCAGCTTCAAAACTCCCAGGCCAAGAATGCAAGATCACGCGTCAGCTCTGAAACCCAAACGATTTCATTATAGCTTTCTTCATATAACACTCATAGAGAGCATGTACTGTAAACGCACTCATTCCCATCTTCACTGACTTCAGGGCATAGCGATAGTTGCTTTAAACTTTTAGCAAGTACTGAAATTGGGAAAGCCCGCGTTAAACTTAAAGTTGTCCCTTGTTACACCAGACGACGTAGCTTTAGCAACATCAAGACAACCTACCGTTGTAGAGACGTAGAGACGACGTTGAGCAGTGTCTAGAGAGAAGTCGCAGACAAGTTCTTCAGTTCGGACTTTGGTTCGGACACCTCAGCATTCAACGCGCGCGGCTACTCAGTGCTATAAATAGAATTCCATGATGGGAAAAACAGCAACTAACACATCTTTTCTTTTTTTTCTCCAAATGCCTAAATTTAATGTTTGCTCCCTAAGGCACCTATTCTATGAGACATCATTATTAGAATTGTTAAATATTTTTTTTTGTAAATTCAGAAATAAAAAGATATTTTTATGCAACTCTTCCGTTTCCATACAAATTTGGAACACGGATAACTCTTTGATGTCTTCAACGCTGAAGATCTTGTCGACCGCTAACGGTGATCGGAGCATATGCTGTGATCCTTGCGTGCAGTTTTGCTGGCATCAACGAAATTTTGCATGATATTCCGTAGGCAAATACTGAATATTCTACTTCTCAAGAATACTTCAAGACTGAGAAAAATTTCCAGGTATGCATGACCATGTCGATGTTGTCACGACTGCCTTCACTGACTACACCCGCCTTCAGAGTATTCGCTGCATCATCGGCTCAGTCTCAAGTCTGTTCAAGTCTGGCCGTTTCTGGTTTCGTTGTGTTTTATCTACTCAGCAACAGTTTTCGAAAGCCTGTGTTAGTTGCCTTTATGCTTGTTTTCGACCAGGTATGCGTTAGACGTGTTGGATTTTTGGTTGCGTCCTAGCTCCGTCCTAGAGTAGAGGCTAGACAAGTGGTTCGATCGAAATTCGCGCAGCTGAGCAAGTGTCATGTCAACCCGCTCTCTAACCTGAGGACGGAGCATCGTCACGTGAGATAAAGATCGGTAAAGCATACAACCTTAGTCCGAATATGGTCAAATTCTCTGTTCCCACAAATGAACAAATTCATTCGAACCATCATGATGGAACTAAAGTGATTATTGCAACGTTACTAGTTTGACTGATGAGTAAATTATGGATTTTTCACAAATTTATTTTGGGGATTGCTACGACAAGGATCATTCTATACCATATTGACATCTTCATCCACACCTTTTGGTTTGTTATTATTAGCATTATTATCATCGATGTTGTTGTTGACCTCGTTGTTATTGTAGTTCTCACACTGAGATTCAAGAAGTTTAATTTTTACTTCATTGGAAAGGAAGTAAGCATTCATTGAAGGTGAAATGAGCTGATGAACTTTTCTACAATCAGAATAATGTCACATAATAGAAAGTGCCTATGTGAGGAAAAGTTGCAAAATGCAGAAGCGGGCAAAATAGTATGAAACTCTTAAGTTGTTTTTTTTAAGGAGTATTTTAATGGATTTGTTTTTCATTTTTTAATCAAAGGTTTGTAACTTGATATTCCTGGATGGTTGGATCAGAAGAGAGATATGGAGAATGACTTGGTGTGTGTCCTTCAGTCATTTGCACTGAACTGCAGGTGAAATATGGGTTTGTTTTTATCCAATGTATTGCTCTTTTTGAAGCCCTTTGGAGTTTGGAGTATTTTCTATTTTAAAGTGAAATATCCCATGCTACAATAACCCCCCCCCCCCTGCTGCCATTTCCATGCTGGAACTGCACCCTCTGTTATCTTCCTAAAACTCATTGTTCAAAATTTACAGATTATGTAGCAATCTTGGGCAGGGGTGGAGATGTTCCTAACATGCTTGCTTAGTTTTGAAAAATGAATTAATGTAGGAAAACTTGAGAGCCAACTCACACAGTAAGTGGTGGTAAATGGGAAAAAACACACCCAGTAATGGTAGTGTGGGAATGGCAGCAACGGTGCAGTAAGCCATATGGGACATTATGTGTTGAATACAGTGGTTCTGACACATTACTATGGCGTAGCCACTTAGCAGAGAGAGAGCATGCTCAACCTACTGCACAAGAACGCTTTGATTTCATTTTGTTTTCCTCCAAAATGAATGTGTCACAGACATTACATTTGCCCTGCTTTTCTGAAAATGTTATTATAACATAATGAAAGAAGAAAATATCAAAATAAGGTTTTAAAAAATGGGGGGAGTGGGGGTTAAAGTAACACAGCAGCAACCAAAATACCTGGTGGAGTTGGGGAGTGGGAGGGTTCAGGAGATAGGCCTAAACTTCCTTTTATTTTAAAATAACTATTTAAAAGCAGGCCAAATTGAGACTGCACACATTTTGTGTGTGTTTCTCTTACTTGAGGGTTGTAAAAAAAAAAAAAACCCTAAAAGAGTGCTCATAGGGAAGATAGGACAACACGCTGTTTGTTGTTTACCTTCAATTTATTTATTTTGCTCTTTTTGTTGTTGTCATTATAAAGATAAAAGTAGCTTAGGGCCAGCAGACAAAAGAGAGTTGGTCGGGTTTCTGTAACCCCAACTATTGTTTGTGATCTTATGTGCTTTTGCAGCACTGGCTTTTTACTCTAAGGTTCCTCCACACACAAAAAGTTGTGGTTATGGTTACCTGACCAACTCTTTTATTTTTCTGCGAACCCTAAGCTATTTTATTAACAATTGTGCCAAAATGGAAAAAAAATCATGGTAAACAATTCCTATCTTCCCTGCCCTACAAGCACTCGGGGAATCCACTATTAACATTAAAAAATTATTTTCAGCAAACGAGAGATTTTTTTTTTAGAAGTTCAGGCTGACCTACTGAATACCTTTTTTTAAATAGCCAGGTTACTGCAACCACAACTGGTACATGTATTAGCAGTAACAAACAAACAAAAGGAAAACAGTTTCAGCTGAAACCAAATTACATATGGTCTATGAGTGAACTGTTTTGATTCCAAAATGATTATTCAATAGTGATCTGAAAGTAACACAGGTGTATAATAGGCACTTGTGGCAAACAAGTAAGACTATCATTGGAAACATCTGCCGCCACTGACTGGCACCAGCTGTGCTAATGAAATGGAAGCAGTGTGTGGACTAGGACTGGCACCAGCTGTGCTAATGAAATGGAAGCAGTGTGTGGACTAGGATGCTCAGCTTGTTGGGGTAGGAAACTGTTACGTAATGAGAATAATATGTGCTCATATATATTCATGATCATTTCATCACTAGTATTTCTCAATCTCATGGATTATTATTGATTTTGTTCATTTGTGATATTGAAAATGTCACATAAGGCAGCTTATTTCACGGTGAAGATCCTGTCAGAAATTGTACCTGTCCTTGCCATATTGTTACAGTTTTTAAAAGAAGCTGATCATTGCAAGTGTTTTTCTGATAATTTTTCAAACTCGTGGATGTATTATTATGCATTTTGGTAAATTAGTAATGATTATTTCGACCATTTAGCCAGCCCTAAAATTATTCTGTCATGAATACTGTTCTGGGCCCATATCCAGAACGGCGATTTATCTTTTTAACACTCAATTTATCCCCTAACCTCGGGTTATTGAGATAAGGTACGCTCGTCAGAGGATCCTAGGTTGCACTTTGCTATATATACTGGCTTCCAGCCAAGGGAGAGCGGAACAGACAGTTGGAATCGTCTGAGTTTAGAGATAAATCGGGGTTAAAATAACTCGCCGTTCTGGATACGGGCCCTGGTCACTAGACAACAATCACAGAACAATGCATGAAACTGACATATATCATGATTCACATGTGAGCATTATGATACTTATGTGTTCATTTCAGGAATTTGTGAACATTAAACATTGCATCATTTGAGTGTGTAATTTAGTCAAATTACTTGACCTCATTCCCACCCTTGTCCCATCTCCTGAATGTCCAACTACCAAAGCGTCATCAACAGTTTATTTTTTTACATATCTTTCCACCAGGAGACTGTTCACAATGGCTGGGGAGGGAGTGAGCTGTGTGTTTGAGGATGAGCAGATAGAAAAGTCGGCAGAGGACAAGCGCCACTACCGAGCATTGGATCTGACCAATGGCATGAAGCTCATGCTGGTCAGTGACCCCGACACGGACAAGTCATCTGCTGCCATGGACGTATACATAGGTCAGTTGGACTCCGTTATGCAACGGTCCTTGCTCTCTGACGAGAATGGTCACTACAGAAATTGTCATACCTGGGATGCTAATTTCATTGGTAATTCTTTGTCTTCTCTGATTCTTTGAGTCTGTGATGTTTGTTTTTCACCTGGGATAATCCTTTGCACTTTGAACGCTTGGACCTCTCTTTGTACTTCTTTGAAGTCTCCTTGTATTACATGACTCCTTGTTGCTGGCTGTTCTGCATCTAGCACTACACATCTACTAGTAGTTCGCTTTGGGGAAGGATCACCTCAGTTACGCAGTAATGTTTGTGTCGCGACCACACCCGCTGGGTGGGACCTTACCCTCTCAGGCAGAGGGAGTCAGGAACTCAAACCCTGTTAAACTATTACTGACACACTTTTAGAAACAAGAATATATTTATTAACCCCACCCTCAGCGCCCCACAGAATGAGATGGGAACGGTGGGAAGGATGGTTGGTGATGATATCAGATGAACGAAGAATGCAACTTATGTAACTAACAATGACACCTCAAACAGTTCTATCCCACACACACACCTTCACCCTACCACATGTGAAACTACATTATCACTTACCCCGAAAACCCAAAAATTATACCACAACAAACCACAGTCCACCCAAACCACCCCACAGCAACAAGATAGTTGTCCAACCAGCGGCCGTTCTCACGCCGGCAACTTTCCCTTCAACCCAACATCTCTCACTGTCCACCACTGTCTCTTTCCCCGTCAACACGACATCTCCCACTGTCCAACACTGTCCCTTTCAAGTCAACCCAAAACCCCGTACGACCCGATCACTTCCTTTCTCGTGGCCTCCCTCTGCGTCAAGCCGCAGAACAGGGAACGATGGACACAAGGTACCCACGACCGCCGGACCTCCCTTGGTCAGGTGACCTCCCGTCGATGAGTGCCCCTGGGACCCTTCGCTGTCGACAACAGCTATGAAGAGTAGTGGGGACCTTTAGGCGACGCCGACAGCAGTGAGGAACATCGAAGACTGGGGGTGGGGACGACAGTGATGCAGGACCTCGACGACTTGGTCGGTGCGGGTTGTAGAGCCATGCAAATTAAACAACATCCCAGGCCTAAACGGCCAGAATTAGCAATCACATAATACCTGGCACATAAATCACAAATACTTCATCGCCAGAATTAGCAACCATATCATAAATTGATTTAAATAATGCGCGGTGAGAACGACCAAAGCAATAATAACGAACGACAAAACCACTGTTATGCAATTCCAATCCTACCCAAACTTCCCACCCGCTTCTAAACCAACTAACTCACAACCTAGTGCAAACTTACTCAACGACATTTACACACAACAAATACTTACATGGAAGAAACCCGGCCCTTCCCCTGGTGACGATGTCTGGCGGTCTATACCGAACAAAGACAATGTGGTCTTTATATATTTTGGGCTGGCAGAAGCCACGCCACACTCTGGGGCAACACAAGTCGCGCCACTCCAGGCTAAAACCTGTTCATTGGCACCCGCCGCTCGAGACGGTCTTGCCAAAAAATCTTTCTTCAAAAAACTGGCCAACCCCAGTGACGTCGACTCAAGCTTCTTTTATGACGTCATAATTTTCCCTAACCCAAAACAGAGAGAAAAAACAGAGACAAGAGATGCGCTATCACGCTGCAACTACACAAGTACATGAACGAGAACATTACATTCAAAAAACCGCAACCTGCTCGCGACATATCCCCCCCCTTAAAACAAAACTACCAGTTTTGTAACAAATCCGGAGCAGAGAAGGTTGCAGAGAACACCACAGAATGAGCTGAATGCTCGAACAACCCTAGGACATCCTGCTCAGGTAGTCCGCATAACCCATTTACTTCCCATGAACGACCCTCTGGTTGAAACCACGCCTGAACAGCAGACGTTCAACCCAGAGGAGAAATCCACTCTCCTGACTGAGCTACCAAACCTCCCTAGTCTAGGCGGACGCAGCTGCAATCCAGCCAGGCTCTCTTCTTCCCTGGGAACTCTTCCTCGACACACGTCACAGGCGGCACAAAACTTCATCGCGTCCCAGCATAGGCCGGGCCAGTAAAACTTTTTCCACACCCTCTGCCTGGTTTTCCTGACCCCGAGGTGCCCATTCATAAGTGGACCATGAGCCCACCCCAGTACTTCCTGTCGCAGCTGCTTGGGCACAACTAGCTGACAGTACGACGCAGAGGAACTCGTAAAAACCCGGTAGTAGAGATTTTCTTTCTTAACAAAACTGACGGTGCCCTTCCTCGTGACCACTTGCTTCCCTGTCTGGGCGTTTTCACGCACCCTTTCCAAAGTCCCATCCTCAGACTGCATTCGAGCCACTTCTTCCGGCCCTGCCTGTCCAATCAACGGCTCGGATACCACGAGGGATTTACTTGGACCCTGCCTCATGCGCACCTGTGCCCTCGCCTCGATTTTACCCACTTCAGGGTCCTTGTTGTATACCGGGACCCTAACCACCTGGCCATCTTCCAACTCTACTTCGTTCCCTATGATGACCGGGAGCAAAGGTTTCTCCATGACGAGGCCTACAGCTTTTCCAGTGAAAAATGGCGAAACCATATCAACCACAGCTAGGTCACATGCCGTCTGGTAATTTGTGGAGGCCATCGTCACATACTGCTTCCTTCCAGTCAACGCGCTACTATGGACAAGTTTCGAGTCGACTATAAGGGTATCTGCCCCCGTATCTCTCAGGGCAGGCACCTCAGCCCCGTTCAGCTGGACCATACATCGTGGTTCAAACGGTCTCCGGCAACACGACTCGCACAGCGAAGGCACCCTGCCTGAGACGACCTTCCCTTGGGAACTCGCGACTCTACCCCCTGGTGACCTGACGACCATCCCCACTCTCTTGCAATCTTTCTTCAAATGCCCCTTTCGGAAACATCTGAAGCACAGCCCTTTCTCCTTAGCTTCTCGGATGCTACCCGGGGAGCTAGAGCCCTTACCCTCATCCGCTTTCTCTTCTTCCCCTGAATCTCTTTTCGACGGGCTTGCATTAGTGGAGAAAATCTGGGACTTCTTCACCGATCTCTTAGCCTCAACTACTATGTCTGCGGCCTCAGCAGCTTCAACCACGCTCCCTGGCTTCCGCTCCCTGACCTTGACTACTAGATCAGAAGACAAGGTCTCCATCAACTGCTCCGTCACGATCACATCTACTAGATCCTGAGGATCATCGAAACTCTTGTTGGATAGACAAACCCACTTGTGAAAGTAGCTCTTGATTCTCACTACAAACTGGGCAAAGGACTCCCCTAACTCCTTCCTCGCCTCCCGGAACTTTCTCCTGTATCCTTCTGCCGTGAGGTTGAAACGTTTCAATAGGGCATCCCGGAACCTATCATAGTTCCCTGCTTCTTCGGCTGGGAGTGTGAAATACAACGACCTAGCCGTTCCTCTGAGCTGAGGTAAAATCCGTGCTACCCACGTTTCCCTCTTCCACCCCTGAGTGTCAGCTATCTGCTCAAACTGGCTGAGATACTCATCAATGTTGTCACTTTCTTCTAATACCGGAATCTTCACTCCCTTAATAGTCTTTTCCTCCCTCTCTACTCTAGCTTTTTCTCTCTTCTCTTCTCTCTCTTCGCGGCGCTTCCGCTCCTCCTCCTCCTTCTTCTCCTTCTCCTCTTCTTTCTTCTCGCGACGCTTCCGCTCCTCCCTTTCTTCCTTACGCTGCTCTTCCTCCTTCTCCTCACGACGCTTCCGCTCCTCCTCCTCCTTCTCCTCACGACGCTTCCGCTCCTCCTCCTCCTTCTTCTCCTTCTCCTCTTCTTTCTTCTCGCGACGCTTCCGCTCCTCCCTTTCTTCCTTACACTGCTCTTCCTCCTTCTCCTCACGACGCTTCCGCTCCTCCTCCTCCTTCTTCTCCTTCTCCTCTTCTTTCTTCTCGCGACGCTTCCGCTCCTCCTCCTCCTTCTCCTCACGACGCTTCCGCTCCTCCTTTTCCATCTGCAACAACTGTAGAAACATGCCACTAGTGTCTACTCCAGGTGAGAGCAACCTTGGAATTTCCCCCTCGTTTTCGTCACCCTCCCCTGGAGGTACCCCCAACCCTGCTTCAGCTTGGCCGGGCGTGAGGTAACCGCCCCTCTGTCGCACCGAAAAGTCAAATGGCTTACCTCGACCGCGCCCCCTCCTCGACGAAGATGGTGACTTACGCCTACCACGAGGTGTAGCTTCAACCAGCGATCGAAGCACCCCTTCCCTCTGCCCATGCTCCACATGACCTTCCTCGGTCTGACTTGCCGCTGCTTTCTCCGCCATTGCCTTGGACCGGGTCAACATGGGCGCTGAACAGCCAAGACCTTACTACTTTCAGAACCCCGAGCAGTCTTTCCTGAAAGTACTTTTGGTTATAAAATTAGAACACTTGCTCTCTATGTTTCAGGCATGACTGGGAACACTCACCAACATGAAACAACACAAAGACAACCAATGACCACACAAAACACCCTATTACCCTGAATTATACAACAAAACAAATAGAGTTCCTGAGCGAAATGAAATTTGGCATATCCCTAGACGAGCCCCCAATGTCGCGACCACACCCGCTGGGTGGGACCTTACCCTCTCAGGCAGAGGGAGTCAGGAACTCAAACCCTGTTAAACTATTACTGACACACTTTTAGAAACAAGAATATATTTATTAACCCCACCCTCAGCGCCCCACAGAATGAGATGGGAACGGTGGGAAGGATGGTTGGTGATGATATCAGATGAACGAAGAATGCAACTTATGTAACTAACAATGACACCTCAAACAGTTCTATCCCACACACACACACCTTCACCCTACCACATGTGAAACTACATAATCACTTACCCCGAAAACCCAAAAATTATACCACAACAAACCACAGTCCACCCAAACCACCCCACAGCAACAAGATAGTTGTCCAACCAGCGGCCGTTCTCACGCCGGCAACTTTCCCTTCAACCCAACATCTCTCACTGTCCACCACTGTCTCTTTCCCCGTCAACACGACATCTCCCACTGTCCAACACTGTCCCTTTCAAGTCAACCCAAAACCCCGTACGACCCGATCACTTCCTTTCTCGTGGCCTCCCTCTGCGTCAAGCCGCAGAACAGGGAACGGTGGACACAAGGTACCCACGACCGCCGGACCTCCCTTGGTCAGGTGACCTCCCGTCGATGAGTGCCCCTGGGACCCTTCGCTGTCGACAACAGCTATGAAGAGTAGTGGGGACCTTTAGGCGACGCCGACAGCAGTGAGGAACATCGAAGACTGGGGGTGGGGACGACAGTGATGCAGGACCTCGACGACTTGGTCGGTGCGGGTCGTAGAGCCATGCAAATTAAACAACATCCCAGGCCTAAACGGCCAGAATTAGCAATCACATAATACCTGGCACATAAATCACAAATACTTCATCGCCAGAATTAGCAACCATATCATAAATTGATTTAAATAATGCGCGGTGAGAACGACCAAAGCAATAATAACGAACGACAAAACCACTGTTATGCAATTCCAATCCTACCCAAACTTCCCACCCGCTTCTAAACCAACTAACTCACAACCTAGTGCAAACTTACTCAACGACATTTACACACAACAAATACTTACATGGAAGAAACCCGGCCCTTCCCCTGGTGACGATGTCTGGCGGTCTATACCGAACAAAGACAATGTGGTCTTTATATATTTTGGGCTGGCAGAAGCCACGCCACACTCTGGGGCAACACAAGTCGCGCCACTCCAGGCTAAAACCTGTTCATTGGCACCCGCCGCTCGAAACGGTCTTGCCAAAAAAATCTTTCTTCAAAAAACTGGCCAACCCCAGTGACGTCGACTCAAGCTTCTTTTATGACGTCATAATTTTCCCTAACCCAAAACAGAGAGAAAAAACAGAGACAAGAGATGCGCTATCACGCTGCAACTACACAAGTACATGAACGAGAACATTAACATTCAAAAAACCGCAACCTGCTCGCGACAGTTTGTCACAACAGTTTTTCAGTTGGCACGTCAAGATCTGACCTCTGTTGGAAACTTCCACGACCTCATTTTGTCTGTCTGTCTGTCTGTCTGTCTGTCTGTCCGTCCGTCCATCTGTCTGTGTCTGTCTGTCTACGTGTCTGTCTGTCTGCCTGTCTGTCTGTCTGTCTGTCTGTCTGTCTGTCTGTCTGTCTGTCTGTCTGTCTGACTGTCTGCCTGCCTGTCTGTCTGCCTGCCTGTCTGCCTGTCTGTCTGTCTGTCTGTCTGTCTGTCTGTCTGTCTGTCTGTGTGTCTGTCTGTGTGTCTGTCTGTGTGTCTGTCTGTGTGTCTGTCTGTCTGTCTGTCTGTCTGTCTGTCTGTCTGTCTGTCTGTCTGTCTGTCTGTCGTCTGTCTGTCTGTGTATCTGTCTGTCTGTCAGTCTGTCTGTCTGTCTGTCTGTCTGTCAATCTGTCAGTCTGTCTGTCAGTTGGTGGGTTTAAATTTATTATTCATTTTAGCTGTGGGTGTTTGGAACACATTATTTCCTTGTTGTGTGATAGATGTTGCAATGAAGAATTATTTTGGGGGGTGTTGTCCATGTTTCCTGATGTGCATGTGCAGGGAGGTAGTAAGGAGGCCATTGTATGCCAACGGCTGTGCAGCAGATATTTGCAGATAATTATCTGCATGACAGCCTCCCCTGCTGAGAATGATGTATGTGTTTTCTGCAGTGTAGAATTAGGTTATCTGCAGTGTCTTATACAATTGTCTGGTGTTTTAGGTCATAATATGAAAGTTTGTTTGGATTTTTGCACATTATTTAGTTAGCATGCAAATTTGATTTGCATTAGACACATAATAGGCTTCAGCATTGAACTCCAAATAGAAGCGGAATAGGTGAAAGTTTGTGAGGTTCATTTGATTTCTAATTGAGAATAACAATTTGCCTAATTTCTATTGCTTTTCTTGTGCGTGTGTGCCTTTGTGTGCATGTGTCTATGTGGAGAGAAAGAGAGAGAGAGGTGGGGGGAGGGAGGCAGACAGACAGACAGATACACACACACACACACACACACACAAACACACACACACACACACACACACACACACACACACACACACACACACACACACACACACACACACACACACACAACACACACACACACACACACACACACACACACACACACACACACACACACACACACACACACACACACACACACACACACACACACACACACACACACACACACACACACACATACAAAGACACACACACACACACACACAAAGACACACACACACACACACACACACACACACACACACACACACACACACACACACACACACACACACACAATTTTCCCCCCCTGTCTACCACAGGTCCAAATTATACACATTTTAACCCTCTACCAGAAATACCAGCTGTTGCCTGAAAAATGTCCCTTCTCCCCCCTGTACCTCCCACTATGTCTTGCACGAAACCCTTCATACGAATGAGAGAGGGAGTTGGGAAGGGAATAGGGGTTGAGGGCATGCATATTTTAATAGAATCTTAGCTATTTTTGTATTTTACATTTTTATGCCGATTATCTGAGCCTCACAATAAAGGTGAGTAGTACTAGTATCCTTCTGAGAGAAATACGTTGTCATGGAGAAGAAAATAAAACATGTCTGGAAAAACAACTGTTCACTATGACCCTCCTGAATGAGGAACTGTGTCCTAGACCAAATGGGTCAGCATGACTGGCTTGAGACATGTTGTCATCACTTCATAATAGCTACCATCTTTGTAGGATAAGAACTGGAATGCATATGATAGAAGACTGATGTGTCCGTACATTTTGAGGTATAAAGATCAGCGGATGATGGTAAAAAATTGCATACGAGCATGAAAATAGTTTGATTATAACAAAAAATCTTTTCGAATACTGATAATGGATGAGCTTTACTTTTATAATCTATACACAGACCTGTAAACCATTTGTAAACAAAATGTGTTGATTGAGGTGAGTGTCCCAAAGCTGCACATGGCTAGCAGACATGCACAATAGAAGTATGATGAATAACGGAACCTGTCCATGACTGGACTATTCCTAAGTGCTTTGTCTGTGATGAAGGAAATCGAGATGTGAAATTTTGCCCTATTGTCCTTTATGCTTTTTTGTGTTGAAAGTTCTACACAGCCTTTGCCGGCTGATGAGCTGTGGGACTCAATTTAATGGATTTTGTGTGACTGATTAGGTGAATTGTATTCGACTTCCCTGTCATGAAGAGTTTTAATACCTTGATAAAGATGGGTGTTTATTAATGATGTGGCCTTATATAGCCTACAAAGATGATAGGCACTTAAACTCCATCCATCCATCCATGACTGGAGTCACAGTTCAGTTTTTCAATCGGCAGTGCCTATCCAAGACCACATTCACTTAGCTGATGGTGGTGTCAAATTCTTCACCATTTGCCATGACGGGATGGCAATCGCACACCAACTGCACCAAATTTTCATTTTCACCACATCAGGCGAACAAAACTGTCTATTCAATCCAGAATCAGACCATCATCAGATTCCATCAGAGTTTAACATCATACATGAAATCACACTTGGGTCAAATTGACTTGCACTCTCAATCCTATCGGGACAAACGGTGCTGAATTTTGAAGGTTGACACTCGTGCAACAGTGCGAGTGGTACGTGTTGCTCCAAATGTGATTGGGAGCACATGGTAGTAGTGAAAACCCATGCAGTTGTGATTCTGTAGATTGGAAAGTCTTTATGAAATAAATAGCCAACAGGTTTCATTATTCATCACACTTCGATTGAGCACATCTACCAGCTACAGCATCAGGACACTTCCTTTGATCAGCATGTTTTGTTTACTAATTGTTTACAGGCCTGTACAAATTTAAAAAGGCCAACTTATTCTATAAAAATTTTCTCAAAGATTTTTTTTTGTTCTTTTCAAACTATCTTTGATGCAATTGTTTACCATCATCGTCTGATTTTTATTCCTCAAAATGTAACAGACACATAAGTGTTATTCTAAATGCATCCAGTACCTACACGGAAAAATTGGAGGGTCTTAAGTGGCTGTTACTATTTTTAGCTTCACACACACACACACACACACACACACACACACACACACACACACACACACACACACACACACACACACACACACACACACACACACACACACACACACACACACACACACACACACACGTGAACCAGTCTCCAGCCATAGTGGTCAAGGGGGAGACAACTCAGACTTTTTTTTCTTCTTCTCTTACTTGCATGTGATTTAGAGTGCAGCTGTGCTGTAGATAAGATGTCAGAGGGATTTGAAAAAGGAATTGGGGTTGAGAATGCTTGTTTTCATAGATTCTGAGCTATTCTTGTATTAAAAAAGTGTATGCCCGTTATCTCAGTCTCACAGGAAAGATTATTATTTTCTATGTGAGAGGAACATGTTATCAACTATAATCAAGAGAGAGGAAATGAAACTTGTCTGAATGGAAAAATAAGTTTTTGTAAATTGATTTTTGTTTAAGGTGCCTGCTAAATTTTACAATGTTGCCTCCGGTAATGTGGGCTTTGGGGTTATTTTTATTGCCTGGGGTACTAGGGGTGAGCAGAGTTTATCCAAAGGAGCTGAATTTGTATGTACGGGAGCTGGATGGTGATGGAATGGGAATGTTTCACATTTGATGCTTGCTTTGCTAGGACATTGTGTACACACCTACTTGCACTTTCATTGCAGGCCACATGAAAGACCCTTGGGAAATTCCTGGCCTTGCTCACTTTTGTGAGCACATGCTATTCCTGGGAACGGAAAAAGTATGTCACCCCCCAGATTTTCTCTCTCACTTTCTCATTGATGTTGTTTGTTTTTCCTGTTGACGGTTAAACTGTGTCTGTCGAGGAGGAAAATGTTCAACAGGACCTTGCATGTTGTTTCACTTTCCTTGTAACCCCCTTTCAGTAATCTGTTATACTGAATCACCTTTTTGAAGATAGCTGCATATAATGTTGTAGTGATGTTTCCTGGGAACGGGAAAAAGTATGTCGTCCTTCAGTTGTTTTTTTCTCTCTCTTTTTCTCACAGAAGTTTTTCTTTCTATTGACAATTTAAATGTGTCTTGTCAAGCAGGAACATTTTAAACAAGACATTGCATGTTGTTTCACTGTCCTTGTAATCCCTTTTCAGTAATCTTTGATAGAATCCCCTTTTTGAAGAAAGCTGCATATAATTTTGTAGCACTGTATCAGTGTAAAATCATTGTGAAAAGCACAGCCCTCCAGTCATTCTAAAGATTATTAGTCCTTATGTGTTTTCTCCACATGTCATGTTTGGGTAAAATATATCAAATATACAACACTGAATTACTCAGTGTGCCAATAAGTGTGATAATGAAATAATAATAAATAATGATTACTGAAATCCATGCATATTTGTTTGCTTCTAGTATTCATATGCTTACACAGGGAAATGAGTTGAAAAGCGTGAATTGAATGTGTATCTTTGCATTATATGCATGCATGCGTGCGCGCGCGCGCGCGCGTGTGTGTGTGTGTGTGTGTGTGTGTGTGTGTGTGTGTGTGTGTGTGTTTGTTTAGTCTCCCGTTCTGCATGGGTTCATAGTCAGCTCCTCAACCTCTACTCACATATGTTATTGAACTTCTGTCTTTTGACAGGCGGATTAAGGCAAGCGAGCTTTTGCATTTGATTATGTGCTAGGTGCAATGCTGTGGTTCAATCCCTGGGAAGGGAGAAATCTGAATAAGTAATTTTATACAATGATTTTTATTTACTTTCATGAACACTTTTTTTTTTTTCAGTATCCAGAGGAGAATGAATACAGCAAGGTACGATTTATTCCCTCCATTTTCAAGGGTACAGTTGATTGGACAGATTTGGCTATTCTCATCCTTTTAAGTTTTATGCTATGTGTTAAGTTAGACTGTACTGCGTAGATGCCTAATACTGGGGAAGGTGTGTTTCTTATGCCATCAGGGCATGGCTTGTAAATGTTTGCAACACCTGTAGGCCACAAAAAGGAATGGTGCTTTTTCCAGTGTGCTTTGACAGTGAAGCAAGAAATATTCCTGTTTTAAAACATTTGTCCTCCAACATTAAGTTACTGTGCTGAGAAGGTTTAAAAAAAATTCTCAAAGGTGAAATTTGTTTTTCAACTGATTGATTTGAATCTTTATGCAGAATAAGAACACATTTCCAAGGGTGTACAACTGCTGAACAATGTTGATTATCTGGTCTTCTTCACAGTTCCTGAGTGAGCATGCAGGTAGCTCCAACGCCTTCACGTCTGCAGAGCACACCAACTTTTACTTCGATGTGGCACCCCAACACCTGGCTGGTGCTTTGGACAGGTGAGAACTTGGCCCCTGCAACCTGCCATTAATTGCTTTTCCCCTGGCCCATCCATCAGGCTGCCTGACGATGGTGAGTTGTGGCATGAGAGTGAGTGTGCCCCTCAGGAGAAGTTGGTTCACTGGAAATGTGACAGGCAGGCTTATATTTACAGGTAAAGTAAAAAAAAATTTGTACATTAGATTTGCTTCTACACATGTAGAAGGAGAAGAAAATGAAATCTTAAAATTTGCTTCTGAAGTCTCTGCTTCTTCATCCCTTCAATCTGTTGTGTTACTTCTTATGCTTTACATAACAGACTGGCTTCTGGAGTGTTGGCAATCTTGCACATAGTGATGCAGTGAATGAGTCAGTTCATAAAGAAATTTTCATCCTGAGAAGTGCAAAGCTTGCGTTGGTTTTTGTGAGGAATATTTATTGATGACAAACCATGATCAATTGCAGAAGATACCTTTGAAGAGTGGCACCACATGAAATATTGTTGTCAATTAGTGGCTTCATGTGCCCCAGCTGCAACTGATTTATTACACAGGATAAGCTTGATATTATTTGTTAAAAGTATGAAATGCATAGGTTGGGGTTAAGAATTGACCCACCATGTCTCCCTATGCATTTCATATAAAGCAAATAATTAGGGATATTGTGACTTGATTTGTGCTTACTCTAAACTATTGTGATTTTCATGCTTAATGCCGTGACATAGGCTACAAAGGCTGATAGGTTGTAAAACTCCATCCATCCATCCATCCATCCATCCATCCATCCATCCATCCATCCATCCATCCATCTACCCATCCACCCACCCACCCACCCTGTCCTGATAGTATGCTGAAGCATTTTACACTCCTGTTGGTAAACATAGTGGGCAGAGTTGATGTCCTGGTTTTGATCACATGATCTCCACCTCGCTTTCTGGGCAGGTTTGCTCAGTTTTTCCGAAGCCCGCTGTTCACTGCCACTGCCACTGAGAGGGAGATCAGTGCAGTCAACTCTGAGAATGACAGGAATCTCCAGAACGACTCGTGGCGGCTCTTTCAGCTGGAGAGATCAATGGCCAACTGCAAGCACGACTACTGCAAGTTCGGCTCAGGTAAGCCTTGGTCCTGTGCCTCAGGATATTGTCCTGGCTGGCATTTTAAAAATTCCTCTGATTGATGGTGATTTCATAAATTATCAGAAGGGTTTGACAGGGGCTTATTGTTTGATTTTTATGTCCATACTGCACGGATGAAGAGTCAATTGTTTCTACAGTTATGTGGGATGGGGACCTCTAAGTATTTGGCAAAAATATGGGGGGATAAATGTGGATGGAAATTTCTTCTTTCTTTTTGAATGGGAATAAGTTATCAGACACCAGTATGACTGTACAGATGTCTGCCTACAGGAAATTGGACCACTTGTGATGACGGTATGACTGTACAGATGTCTGCCTATAGGGAACAGGGCTACTTGTGATGACAGTACAGATGTTTGCCTATAGGGAACAGGACTTCGTGAGATGACAGTACAGATGTTTGCCTATAGGGAACAGGACCACTTGTGATGACAGTATGACTGCCCAGATGTCTGCCTACAGGGAACAGAACTACTTGTGATGACAGTATGACTGTACAGATGTCTGCCTATAGGGAACAGAACTACTTGTGATGACAGTACAGATGTCTGCCTACAGGAAATAGGACTACGCTGGAGACCATTCCCAAGGAGAAAGGACTGGATGTTCGGTCAGCTCTGCTGAATTTTCACTCAAAGAACTACTCATCCAACATCATGGGGCTCGCTGTGGTGGGAAAAGGTAAGGGATTATTTTTGTCTAGCATAAATGGTCAGCCTTTCTCCCTGCTGAGCCTGAAA
>JAWQFJ010005303.1:37500-45000 GCA_034096865.1 Theodoxus fluviatilis
TCAGTCGAACCTGTTCAGCTGCCTCCTGAATGTGCCTATCATGCTGACGATCACGTTCTCGTCATCACACACTGGCTCTCTTGTTTCGCTCTCGAAACGACGAAGTTTCTTGGCACTGGTAGGGACAGATTCTGACGATGAGGAGGGGATTGCTTTTGCAACATCAGCTGCACCAGAAGCAGATTCGATAAACGTGAGTGTGGAGGTTGCCGGATCGCTACTAGCGAGAGGTGCATCTTCGATCGAAGTAGAACTAGAAGCAAGCGCTGTTGATTCTCGAGCTCCGGAGTCAGGACATAAGTCGGTTTCCACTCCATGTCTTCGTTTTTGAGCGGACGATGAGGAGGCGAGCAACCTCGAAACAGCTGCGCCAGACGTAGTTTCGATCGACTCGAGTGTGGTAACTGCTGAATCGGCACTCGCACGTGGTGCGGTGTCGATCAAAATAGAAGCGATCGCTGTCGAATTCCCCGCTCCGGAGACTGTTGACAAGTCTACCTTTGTCTTCCTTTTTTTCTTCGGCTTTTTCCCAAATCTATGCAGCGAAGCAAACTTCTTTGCATCCCTCCTCGGCATTCTTGCGCTTGGTTGGTTGCTACTAAAGACGCCGCGCGTTCCTTATGTCGAAAACAGCCCCGATCACGCGCTGTGCACGGGTTAAGCGACCAATCAGAGCAAAGGATAGACAGAGGCTTCTCTTTTGAAGCGTTTCATTGGTTCAGACTAGTTTCCGATTTCTGCTTCGTGTGCTTTCGGCAGCTAACCTTTCGTTCCCGAAGTTGGAGTGGCGCGAAGTCTAGAAATGGCGCTACACGTCGGTACCAAGCATGTGGCGTTTCTTTGCAAGAAAGATGGCGTAACCTAGGACTACAACCGGCGCATTTCGGCTGATTAGTTAGTGTTTTTTCTCAATTCTCGTGATGGGTACCTCATTCAAAAATAGATTTTAAATATTTAGAAACTTCAGTCGCACAATCGGTTGTACACAGACGTTCCCGAGACATGGTAGACTCGGAATCAATGATAAACCCAAAACTCGATTTTTGATCATATTTTATTAATTTTCAACACAGTGTCCCCCCTTAAATAGCTTGAGTGATTTTGTGGTCCATGGCTTTACATAGCCAACAAAATCTGATAAGCTATAAAGCTCCATTCATTCTTTCCATTCATTCCTTCCTTCCATTCATTCATTCCATTCATTCATTCATTCATTCATTCCATTCACTCACTCAGTCACTCAGTCACTCACTCACTCACTCACTCATTTCACCTTTGCATAAGAATGTTTTCTTCCTCTTTTTGTGAAATTTCTCTGGTCTTGTTTTCCTCCTCCACATTTTATGAAATGTTCTCACTCTTTTTACCTTTTCCATGCATAAAGCCTCAAACCATCTCTCTCCATCTGTACCCCAGTCTCCAAACCAAAGTTCAGTTTCATGATTGTTCTGATCTACTGATCAAGGTCGAAGGCATATTTTGATCCATTATATTTCTTCCTAATCCCCTTCTTGACTTGAACTTGTCTCAGTCTGTTCTGTGTATGCTTAGTAATTTGCCTGTTTTTGACCTTACAGCCTGGTCACTACCTGGGTCACCTGATTGGCCATGAGGGTCCAGGCAGTTTGCTGTCTGAACTGAAGGGGAAAGGTGAGAGACTGGCTGTCTCTGTAGCAGTGTATGACTACCACTACAACAACAATGACAACTACTACTACTACTGTGACCGTGATGATTGTGATGACAGCAGTGACCACCAGAAGACTACAACTATTACTGGAACTACTACTACTACTACCACTATTACTACTACCACTACTATTACTACTACTACTACTTGTACTACTACTACTACTGCTACTACTACTACTACTATTACTACTACTACTACTACTACTACTACTACTACTACTACTACTACTACTACTACTACTACTACTACTATCACTACCACTTTTACTACTACCACTACTATTACTACTGCTACTACTTGCACTACTACTACTACTACTACTACTACTACTACTACTACTACTACTACTACTACTACTACTACTACTACTATCACTACCACTACTACTACCACTACTATTACTACTACTACTACTACTACTACTTGTACTACTACTACTACTACTACTACTACTGCTACTACTACTATCACTACCACTACTACTACCACTACTATTACTACTACTACTACTACTTGTACTACTACTACTACTACTACTACTACTACTACTACTACTACTATCACTACCACTATTACTACTACTACTACTTGTACTACTACTATTTGAACTTCTACTACCACTACTACTACTACTACTACTACTACTACTACTACTACTACTACTTGTACTTGTACTACTACTACCTCTACTACTACTACCACTACTATTACTACTACTACTACTTGTACTACTACTATTTGAACTTCTACTACCACCACCACTACTACTACTACTACTACTACTTGTACTACTACTACTACTACTACTACTACTACTACTACTACTACTAAAACTACCACTACCATTATTACTACCACTACTACTTGTACAACTATTATCACTACTACTACTACTACTACTACTACTACTACTACTACTACTACTACTACTACTATTTCTACTACTACTTCTACTACCAATTATACTACTACTACTACTACTACTACTACTACTACTACTACTACTACTACTGCTGCTACTACTACCACTTATACTACCACTCCTCCTCCTCCTCCTCCTCCTCCTCCTCCTCCTCCTCCTCCTCCTCCTCCTCCTCCTCCTCCTCCTCCTCCTCCTCCTCCTCCTCCTCCTCCTCCTTCTCCTCCTCCTCCTACTACTACTACTACTACTACTACTACTACTACTACTACTACTACTACTACTACTACTACTACTACTACTACTACTAGTACTACTACTACTACTACCACTTGTACTACTACTTCTACCACTACTACTTGTACTACTACTACTACTTGTACTACTACTACCAATACTGCTACTACTACTACTACTACTACTACTACTACTACTACTACTACTACTACTACTACTACTACTACTACTATTTCTACTACCAATTATACTACTACTACTACTACTACTGCTACTACTACCAATACTGCTACTACTACTTGTGCTACTACTACTACTACTACTACTACTACTACCACTTGTACTACTACTTCTACCACTACTACTTGTACTACTACTACTACTGCTACTTGTTCTACTACTACTACCACTACTACTACTACTACTGTGACTACCACAACACCCCTTGTGGGTTGGGTGCAAGAATGAACCACTTCTACCGTCTATGCAATTAGTAAGCTGTGAATTGCTTGAGAAATAGACTTGACTTGTTCTTACTCTAACCAGTTCTAATAGTTTTTCATTATCGATGGATTTACATAGCCAACAACTCCACCACCACCATTTACATAGCCAACAAAGCCTTATAAGCTGTAAAACCCCACCACCACCATCATCATCACCACCATCATCACCACCACCATCATCACCACCACCATCATCACCACCATCATCACCACCACCACCATCATCACCACCACCATCATCACCACCATCAACACCACCACCATCATCACCACCACCATCATCACCACCACCATCATCACCATCATCACCACCACCATCATCACCACCATCATCACCACCACCACCATCAACACCACACCACCACCACCATCATCACCACCACCATCATCATCACCACCACCATCATCATCACCACCACCATCATCATCACCACCATCATCATCATCACCACCATCATCATCACCATCATCACCACCACCATCATCACCACCACCATCATCACCACCACCATCATCATCACCACCATCATCACCACCACCACCATCATCATCACCACCATCATCATCATCACCACCACCATCATCATCACCACCATCAGCATCACCATCAGCATCATCATCACCATCAGCATCATCACCATTGCTACATGACTGACTGGTCCTAGTGATACATGACTGACTGGTCCTAGTGATACATGACTGACTGGTCCTAGTGATACATGACTGACTGGTCCTAGTGATACATGACTGACTGGTCCTAGTGATACATGACTGACTGGTCCTAGTTCAGAACTCGGATGGGAATGGGTTAAATAAGTGAAATGTACCTTGTTTACAGTTATGACAGAGTTTATTCCATTTATCCACTACAAGATTTGAAAGAAATGATTTTTAACACATCTGTAATTAACAAAGATTCAACTTTTAAAAATAGCATGGTATCTCAATGTTGATAAATTGTTACTTTAATTCCAGAACTCACATCTCCAGTGCTTTTTTTATTATTAAATTGTTGTTAATTCATGAAGATGTGGAGAAGATGTGGTCTTGATATCAAATTTTGCTGTAGCACCTTGTAATACGTCTGTGCAAATCTGACTCTCGAGAAATCTTGAATGATGGCCAGGAGAATGATTTATTCAAGCATGCATCTACTTTCATTGCTGTCTGCAGGCTGGGTGAACACTCTGGTGGGAGGCCAGAAGCACGGAGCTCGGGGTTTCTGTTTCTTCATTGTCAATGTGGACCTGACGGAGGAAGGATTGGGTAAGACTGCAGATCCGTCACATCTGATGATTTAACACTTGTATGTGCAGTGGGGAAAGAGGTCTTTACCTGTTGTTCAAGAATGTTGAAATCACATAGTCTCTGCTTTACTCACAGCCATGAAGGAAGCAGACCACTGCAAACGCCTTCCACTTGCTCCTACCAATGGAATGATCCTCACAATTTGTGATGTGATGATTGGAGGAATTGGTCAAGTTCATTTCTTTTCTACACTTGAGGGATTAAGAGCAGCTTCAAGGTCTCAAAAAGGAAGAAGTATGGTCTCGGTAAGAAAGGGATATTCAGGGGGAAAAGCAGGTAAAATTGTGGCATTCAGAGCTTTAAAAAAAGAGTAATTGTTGCATGCCCGCCATGAAATGTGATGCACCCTGAGTAAATGGTTACATTATGGCATGGTATGAAGGAGGAATCGGCCATTAGTAAAGATGGTACCTGCTCACATGTGTCTTCCTGTTAGAGAGACTGAAAGTGATAGTGTGGTGTTTGCAGAACATGTGGATGACATCATCACCCTCATCTACCAGTACATCAACATGCTGAGGAAGGAGGATGTACAAGAGTGGATCTTCAAGGAGTGTCAGGTGGGCAACATGTCTTGTTTTTGCTGTTTTGTTTTTTCTCTCTCTCTCTCTCTGTGCAGTTTGACCTTTGAAATCCAGCAATATTCACGAAAACTGAAAGTCCTACGAAGCCAGGTTTATCTTTTTCTGTTCATGTTTAGTTTCGTTTTGTTGACTCACATGCGAAGCAAAAGTGAGTCTATGTACTTTAAATCTTGTTTTGTGTCAGTTTTTATTAAGCCTTTGATAATTTCTTGTGGCTGTTTCCACACCTATGGCCTTCAGTTTCGCTACATTTCGTAGGAACACCAGTTTGAAGTCAGGCTTCATGTCTGATTTTAACGCATCACAGTCACGGAAGCCATGCCACAACCAAGATGCACTGTAGCTTCATGATTTACACATGCTTGTAGTAGTTCACTAAATCACCCATGATGTGATTTTACTAAGTGTTAATCTAGCTAGTTCTTGCTTGATGAGCTGGGTTTGAACTTGGCTTTATTCATACCCCACTCCTTTTCACTGCAACAAAATCCTTCAAAGGCTGTATGTATATGTAAAGGAGGAGGTACAAAGTGCATTGCATTTTGGTATTATCTGTGACTTAGATTAATTGATCGTGGAGCTGTGGGTTCCTGGGAAGAAAAAAACTACTATAACATTTTCTTAAAATAAAACAAAGCAGAGTCTCTGGCTTAGTACAAGAATTGTGCAGAATGAATACTATAATTATAGTTCCCATTTCCAAATGGAATTTACATCGTATGTGCCTTGCCAAGGTGATGAAGGTTGTCTGTATGTTCTGAAGTATAGAGTTTTCATCACATAGCTGATTTATCACAGATTGTGCACACTGCCACCTCACCAAAGGGTAAAACTGGGTATCTGTGAGAGCAGTGAATGCACATTATTGCTGTAATGATACTTGACATAGCTAGTCATGTTTGAATACTCCCAAGGGAATGAAGACAGTGCTTATACCTGACTGAGTTCATCATGTTTCTTGTCAAGGGCCAGTGAAAGTTTAATCAGTTGCCTCTCTATTAATAAGGGCTTAAAGTGTAGAATAGATCAAATCCTAGATCTAGGTGTTTTGCTTGATAAAACCAATGCCTTTTCCCTGTTTTGCAGGATCTGAATGCGATGACCTTCAGGTTCAAGGACAAAGAAAAACCACGAAACTATGCTCTGTATCTGGCTGGAGTCTTGCATGTCAGTGCCACATGTTTCACATTCTGATTTTAATAAATGTTTTGTCTCCTTGTTTGACATGAAGAATTAAATCTACATATGAATGATTTGAAGATTTTTGAGTACAAGTTTAGGGGATGTTCATGTAATGCGATTTGGTTAAAGTTAGTTTAATGCAGCATTTCATGAATGTGAAAAGCACATAGTGAGAGAATAGCTGTAGTAACTTGGTATGCATGTGAAAGTGTCTGGCAGAAGTCCAAGGAGATTCTTAGATTCTTCCCTGCAGATCAAGACAATTTATGTATAGTGTCCCACAATGCTACTCTGTGGCCCTTGGCCCTATTCCCATACCACTGCCAGTGCCCCAATGACCTTCAGCTTGTAGCACATCTCAATTTGAATAATGTAGCAATTTAAATGAACTATTTATGTAATCTACATAGAGATTTGAGAAATCAATACTGTAATTTGGTTATGGTTTCTGTGTGTGCATGTATGTGTGTGTGTGTCAATAATTCTACAATGAGCAAATTGCATGCCAATCAAAGAAAAAATGGCAGACATGTGTGGCTAATGGGCAGAAATGTTTCAGTGAAATGCTGGGAAAATAAAACCAGTAATGAATAGGGAAATGATTTTGTATTTTAAAAAATCACTGGAATATCTGATCGCACATGAGGAAATGTACATTCCATGATCCAAAAACTCTGTCAGCATGGCAGCTAGGGATGAAGATGACTAGAATGGAATGTCATATGTTAATCAGCCACATAATAGAAGATGACATCTCACAAACTCTCAAAACTGTTTCCAACTAAGGCTACGGTCAGACATCTCACTATCAACAGTTGTCCTTTTTTTTGCACTATTTACACCCAAACACAGTGTATATGGCAAATGAGGCAGATATACTGCATGCTTCTTTTTTTCTCCAAATAACAGTTGTGAAACTTGTGATTCAGCAGGGAATGATCAGCAGAGCTTTTGGGCAGGGTGTCTATTACTTGAGTGTTTTTGCCTGATCTTAACAAATATCATGAACATTAAGTGGGTCTCTGTGATGTGTCCTGCTGATGACTGGAAACATTTTCTGCCCCCAGGACT